>CAJQZM010036166.1:7473-29688 GCA_907164665.1 Colias nastes
AAGGACGATGTCTTCTCGAAGTACTATACTAAACCTGGTGAGTATACTTGGGTATTTGGGTATTACCCAGTAAACCTGGTGAGTATAGTTGGGTATTTACCCAGGGATGTGTGGGAAAAGGGGAATTTACCACTATTTTTTTTGGGAGAAGTGTCATATTATATGCGCGATTTTATATTATTTTGATGATGATAACATATAATTTTATAAAGAATAGAGCAAAATCGATCACTCAGCGAGACTCGAACCCGCATCCTTTCACGCCATTCCGGGGCGGATACCTGACCAACTCAGCCACTCGTGACCCGCCAGAGCAATCGAATTTATTGTATTCTTTCAGTTTTAAGTGTCTAACGAATTTTTTCTATTCTTTATAAATTTATATTTATAAAGCATTTGAATGCCATGAAACCAAAAATATCAAATTCGATGATAATATATTTTTTTGGAAATAGTATTGAATTATGATTGTATAAAAAACTAAGGTCTGCATGGAAAATTGGAAGATTTTTTTTTTTTCGGAAACCTGGCCTACCTACCTGGGCTAACCTACTAGGTAAGTACGGCTATGTGTAGCCGGTGCCCGTTACATTTCTTTCGGCATTTTGTAACAATATTCTTCAAACTGACCGATGATAATATACTACACGTACAGTAAGTGTACATGATGATAGATTTACACTTACACGTGTTAAGTGTAAATGTACGTGATGATAAATTTTCACTTGACTGACCGGTTGGCTTGTTTGTTAGTGACCCTGCCTTCCAAGCCAAAAGTCGTGGGTTCGATTCCCACCCAGGGCAAATATTTGTGTGATGAACATAGATGTTTGCTCTGTGTCTGGCTGTTAATCTACACTAATATTATAAAGAGGAAAACTTTGTTTGTTTGATTGTAATGAATCTATACTAATATTATAAAGCTGAAGAGTTTGTATGTTTGAACGCGCTAATCTCGGGAACTACTGGTCCGATTTGAAAAATTCTTTCGGTGTTGGATAGCCCATTTATAGAGGAAGGCTATAGGCTATATATCATCACGCTAAGACCAACAGGAGCGGAGCCACGCGAGTGAAACCGCGCGGCACAGCTAGTAGGCTCATAAACTACTGGACCGATTTTAAAAATTCTTTCACCATTCGAAAGCTACATTATCCACGAGTAATATAGGCTATATTTAATCACGCTACGACCAACAGGAGCGGAGTAATGCGGGTGAAACCGCGCGGCACAGCTAGTTATCTATATTTACACATACACTGACCGACTTACAGAGAACGAGATGCTCAAGAACGGTTACCTGTGGCCGGTGCCTTTCTTTTACCATTTTTGTAACAATATTCTTCAATCAGATGGATGATTATATACTACACTTACATTTGTAAGTCATCATGACTAAGTGTACATGATGATAGATAAACTTTCATCCCCTATTTTACCCCTTTAGGGGATGAATTTTCTAAAATCCTTTCTTAGGGGACGCCTACGTTAGGGAGAGCGTTCAAGTATTACGTAACGCAATTTTTGTAGATTTTTGACCCCCCCTCCTCCCCTTGTAACGCACCATAACGTTTTTCTGTACTCCCCCCCCCCCACCCTCTAAACGTTACGTAACACTCAAGTGACCATTTTTACCCTAAAGTCGCAAAATGTTACAGATTTTATCCTTGGTACCTATAGTTTTAATTGCCTTTACAGTAATAATACTAAATAAACAAGAGGTTTTTAATCCGCAACACCTGCGTATTTTGTTTATAATCATCATCACTAACAAATACCTACTGACAACGAGAACAACAATAAATGATGTATAATACAATCTAGGGATTCCCGGTGAAATATAAACAAAAAGGTTTGCCAACTTACGAGAACAAATCAAAAATGACGACCAGACTAATACAATCAAGGGATTCCCCGTAAAACGTAAATGAAAAGGGTTGCCTATTTTGGAGTTTTAATTCCCTAATTTTTTATAAAAAAAAAGAAAACAATGTTACGTAACGTGTTGTAAGAAAGACCCCCTCCGCCCCTGTAACGCATCGTAACGTTTTACGAGACCCCCCCTCCCCCCAAATTGCGTTACGTATTACTTGAACGCTCCCTTATGACATCTACCTGCATGCCAAATTTCAGCCCGATACGTCCAGTGGTTTGGGCTGTGCGTTGATAGATCACTATATCAGTCACCTTTGAGTTTTATATATATAGACTTACGTGTGTAAGTACACTTACACTTACACTGACCGACTTACAGAGAACGAGATGCTCAAGAACGGCTACGTGAAGCCGGTGTTAGTGACAACGTTGCCGCCATACATGTCCCCATCGCCCGCGTACGCACATTCACCGGACTCGCATAGGAACACGCCCAGCGTGCATACTAGGTAAGGGATAGTGTATAAATATGTATATTGTGTAATATTATGAATGAATGAATGAATGAAAACACTTTATTGTACACCATTACAAACAGGAAAAAGACATACATATATACAGAAGAGAGACATGCACAAATGACGGCCTTATGGCTTTAGTAGCCATCTCTTCCAGGCAACCAAACACAAGATAAAAAAAACATAAAATCATGACAGAGGGTATCATATTATATGTAAGAAATGAGAATTTTTATATTTTAATAAGAATTTTTTGCGGGGAAGTGACAAAAAAAAAATTAATGGGGATTTTTTTTGGGTATGATAATGTTTTAGGGGATTTTTGCTAGGTGGGAGGGGTGGGAAAATAAAATAATAAAAAGAGCGTGTGTCAGCACACGTGTCAGAAGTGAAACTTCTTTGGCAAGATTCAAAGATGCCAAAGTGATTGCCTTGCTCCGTACGTACAACGTGACGGTATTGATATGACGCGACCTTGAAATTTTACTCTCAACGCGCCTAAAGAAGTTTCACTTTTTTTCGTAGGCAGATATATGTTATGGGAAATTTATGAAGCGTGGAAGAAAAATGAAAAAAAAAATGTTTTTTTTTACTTCTACAGATGCATAGTTTGTGGATGAATAATAATAGGTTACGTATTGAGGGGAATTATTAATAAAGATGCATTTTTGCTTGTTTTTGCTTTTCTTAAGTTATCTGAAATTGCAAAAATTAATAATGTTTATTTGCGAATTTATCTAGATATTATTTTATATTTTCTTTCGAACGAATTGTGACTTAATCTCACTTTTTATTCAGTTTATTATTACTATTATTTTTTTCTTTAGGTACATGATTGAGTTTTGAACGACGCTTGAAGATTATTTTGTATTATTTAAGTTTTATATTTTAATAGTCACATCCTACTTTTTTTTGTGCTTCCCTAGTATTATGTTATTCCAAATTTTTATCGAAGACTGCTTTTAAAAAGAGATGCCGGTTTTTGCCGAAGGAAAATTTAAAAAAAAAATCGACAACATCTCAAAATGGCTAAAATTGCAATATTTTTTTCTAAGTTTAGTTAAGTTTTTTTATATATATTTTTTATTTTATAAGTTTACAAGCTTGTGATTTGAGTTTTAAGTAGTGTTTAAGTATTATGAGTGAGTTTTTGTCTTTATTCAGTTAATAATATTATAAAAAATCAATGAATGATTCAGGATATATCCTTAAATTGCCAAATAGAAAATTGTTTTGGAAAAAATCAATTGAATTTAAAAGTATGACAAAAATTTACTCATATTTTAGTATTAAGGTATTGACGTCTATCGTTTAGTATTGGTAATATAAGGCTGATTTTTTTTTACATTTTTGACGCTTATAAACTCGTTTTGATTCCGAAAAATATCTAAAATATGCTTTGATTTAGCTATTAACGTCAAATGATAGGAGGGAAATTAAAAAAAAAAGATTTTTTTATAATAAAGTTGAAAAAACTTGGTGTCAAGAGCACCCGGATGGAACGAAGTTCTATAAGAGAGAGACAGACAGAGAAACACGCGCACGCAACACGGCTTACAACTATAGCAAAGTGTCGTTACAACTTTTCATCTTAATGTTTTCCGTCTAGCCCCCTTTCGCAGCGCGCGATAAAGAACTTCGTTCCAAAAATATTGAATGATTATGTGATTACAAATTTAATCACTTCATTATTGGGTATGAAAAGAAAAAAAAACATTTTAAATAAATAGTAATAAATGCACTAATTTAAGCAATTTTTATAATATTAATTGTTATTATAGTGCTCGACAAGTCTTCTATTAATTAATAATAAAAAAGACACCAAGATAAGTTTGTATGTTTGTTTGTTTATAGCTGTGGAACGACCATACTTCAACTATAAGGAGTTTAAGAAGCGTGTCAATTTAATCACATTTCGATGTATTATTATTTGATATAAAATTTTCCATAGTATTATTTTATACATATTTTGTATTTTTCAAACGTTTTCTGACTGATGTTTTTTTTTTAAATTATTTTTACTCTAAAACGATAATCATCAGTTTCCATTCGATTTGAGGCAAGTTCAGATTAGAGCGGTATCCGCTACCAGATCCGACTCTGACAGATACGCGATTAGATGCTCTATAATATACTATGTAAGAGATTTAATCGCGTGCTCATCGGAATACAGCTACCCAAAACGGTAGCGGATACCGCTCTAATCTGAACAGGCCTTTAAGACGGCATTTAAAGAAAATTATCGATTAAAATAATCGATTGTTAACGAATAATCGATACAATTCCATGAACTTGCATTGTATTAGGCATTAGCATTAATAAGTGTTTTTGATGTTGAATGTTACTTAGATAGGTATAAAATTTTGTAGTTACTATAAGCGTATTGAAATATACTGTTGTGTGTTTAAAGTTATCGGTAAGGTTAGGTACGTTTCAAAGTTAAAAATCCCTTATTTAGAGTGTGGTTGTTGGTGTTATTAACAGTATAAGTAATATAAAGCAAAGGACCTAATGTAGACCCTTGAGGTACACCTATAGTATTGTACTGGAAAGAATGTGTTTTTTATCAGTGTTGTTTCGGTTTCTCATTGAAAATGTTGTTTTCTAGGCTACTTATTGAGTATATAAGTGTCAAAGTCAAATTTTGAGGCGATTTTACCACAAAACATTAATATTTCTAATAGGTGTACCTTATCTAAAGCTTTGTATGGTACCAAAAGGTAGACTCTCTAACTTATTATTACTACTAGTATACAATATACATGTTGATTTTGAAAATAACAGCAATTATTTTTCAGTATTAAACGTATTTTAATTATAAACATTCGGAAACGTAAGGAAATTTAAAATAAGTATTAATTTTACTGATAATTTCTATTCCATAAAAAAAGGTATTTTCTGAGGCTGTACACCGTGGAATCAATTAAGGATGTCAATTTTAACGTTTTTAACATATCAGGAATTAAAAATAAAAACAATAATTTTGTACACGAATATATTGCAAAGAAAAATAAATATTTTGTTTCAGCCGGTTCTTTACAGGGTAAACCGTAAATAGAAAGTGTTTTTAACAAAATTTTTATCACGTTCATTAAGATATTGAAATTATTTTTAAATATGTATTTATATTATAAAATCAACCTTTTGATTCTTATTTTTAAATTATGTAGAACAGTCTATATTGTAGAATATTAAATTCCCCACTTATGTTTTACAGTAGACCCGCGTTACACCGGCCTCTGGTCTATCCGTCGCCCCCTGTAATCCGACACGTCTAAAATTGCGGAATCCCTATTTTTTTGAAAATTTTTCGTCGAACATGCATGATTGAACCTTGTACAACCTGTACTAAAAAAGTTCCACCAACTATTGTGCTCTACTCGAAGATATTGTTTCAATTCCAAAATACACAATGAAGCATGATTTGTACCTACTCCTGAAACAGAACTACCTATAACATCTTATACGACTGTTATTAGGTCCGTTATTTGTCGAGTTACAAGGTACTCTTGAGTGAAAACGTCCGGACTATAGGGGGATCTCAAGGCAGCACCCTATAATCTGACAAATTCGATACTTCGACAAGGCCCTGCAAAACGATTGTAGGAATACCGCGGGTCTACTGTATTATTTTCTCTTTTGATTTAAAGTGGTCTACAAATCTTAAATCTATAAGAAAATAAAAAATAGGTCGTCTTATACACACTGGGATTGACTTTCATACAGTCATTAACAATATTATTTAGTTAGGAAAATTTATATATGTATACGATTTTAATGATATGCCAAAATCGACCAATTAACATAATCCTTGAGGTATCTAAATCTATATATTAATATAATTTAGTGACTTTTTTACGACCAAAAGACGTATTATTTTGTGCGTTGGTACAGATATCATTATAATTTATTATAATACGTATTTCTCATGACAATTATTATTAAAAAATATATATACATATATATTTTAGAGACGATAAACAAAAATTCCCTTACGAATTAATATTATTACTAAAATAAATAGAGTTTAATTATAAAATCAAAAAGCTTATCACTTATGGGTGTATAAAATAGTATACGGCCTATTTTCAGATCTACTGAATATACACAATTTCATAATAATCAGTCAAGCCGTTTTAGAGGTTGATTACAAGTACTCGGACATGAGATTTTTTATATATGTATAAATCATTGACGTACAATAAACAACTAGTCTCCGCTCAAAAAGTGTCCGAAACAAAACTCTGCCAATGCGTAAGGCAAAGTTTTCTAATGAGCTATACAGTGGACTTTGAACATTACTGCAACGAAATAAGGTGTTAATTTCAATGAATGTTTTATACCTCGGACATTTTTGACGACCTTTTAGTAGGGGAGTGTGAGACAAGTTGTTAATAAATAAATGGTATAGATATGAACGAATTTCACAACGAATTGAGATTAAGTATAGTATATTTAAAATCTATTAATCACATTTTTTGTTTTTAAGAATTTCTTTTTGAAGAATTTATTTTTCTTTTCCTTATTGTCATGGTAAAGTAGTATTGATGTTTTCTTAATTTTGTTTAAGGGTTATATTTTTAATTTTTGGGTCCATTATACTTATATGCATTTTTACAAATAGATTATATGAGTATTTACTGTATTTTTTATTTGAAAGTATTTGATATAGAAAAACATGGGAATGTAATAAACAGTGCCGGATTTGAGAGAAAAGCCTACACACTACAAAGAGAGGCCGTACAATAGGCATACATAGTATAAAACAAAGTCGCTTTCTCTGTCCCTATGTATGCTTAAATCTTTAAAACTACGAAATGGATGTTGATGCGGTTTTTTTTCAATAGATAGAGTGATTCTCGAGGAAGGGGTTAGTATATAATTTATTAAGTTTTAGACAAAGCGGGCGGATAGCTAGTGAAAATATTAAGTTTGTTATCGTTATGAGGGCCTCCTGTTACTTTAGGTCTAGGCCCTAGGGCCTCTCAAAATTCGGCTATGTTAGTTACTCAAAAGGAAATGAAGGGCTCGGTAAAAATTTACTATTTTAAAAACATTTCAACAAGTTTTTCTTTATAGTTTTATATTCTTCGTTTATTAAGTACTCGTGTAATTTCATTTTAAATCCTAAAGTTTTTTATATTATCAAGTAATGTATTAACTTGATAATATAAAAAACGCATAGGCCCTTATTTTCTTTTGATTTTTATATGAGAGGGCATTTATTTATTTCGTTCAAAAGAAATAATTTATATGCTTTGAATGTGGTTTCCTATTTGGGATAGATTTTGATGGTTAAGAAAATTATTACTTCAAAATCTAAAAAAATCTAGGTGATATTATATATGGTTTATCTGTATCATTATGATATTTATATATTAAAGAAATCAGGCAAATGTCCCATTTTTAAATACATTCTGTCCATATATTAAAAAAAGAGTGTGTGTGTGTCGTGTCGAAAGTGAAACTTTTTTGGCAAGATTCAAAGATACCAAAATCGTCGCCTTACTACATGACTTGACGGTATTTCCATGACGCGACCTTGGAAATTTACTCTCAACGCGCCTAGAGAAGTCTCACTTCAAAAATCAACTAGCAAAAACATCTATGTATGTATATATTTATCTTTATGTGGTGCTTTTTCTTTATCATATTCTGAATTTTAATAGTGTTTATATTTGAAGTTTTATGTATTAAAATATTATTATTATTAATATTGAATTATGAAAAAATTGTAGTATTTTCGTTAACTTTTAAGCGAGTTACAAAGATTCATAAATTAATATGAATTTCACAGACATACATACTTTCGCATTTATAATATTAGTATGTAGTTTAGTTTTGACAAAGCTGTGTATATCAAAATGATCTCATATTATATTGGCACTTAAAAACTGAAATTGCAGTATTCTTCCATACTAAAAATGTAAAAAAAACTTGAGAGGTGTCAAGGGACACCCGGATGGAACGAAGTTACTAAAATAACTGGCTTGCTTTCTATGAGAGAGACAGAGAACGCACGCCGCACGGCTTACAACTATAGCAAAAAGTGTCGTTACAACTCTTGGTCTTAATTCCGTCTAGCCCGCTTTCGCAACGTGCGGTAAGAACTTCGTTCCAAACATTGAGGTATTATTATAGGGAGGACAAAACGAACAAAATCTGTGCAACAAGCGCGGCGGTGCGGGCCGGCTAGTGAGTCATACTTACTTACTTACATATTCTGCCTATTATTACTTATAAATTAAAACCAATCAATGTAACAAATAAATATTGTTTATCTTATTAAAAAAATATGAATAAACTTATCAATTAAAACCAATCAATGTAACAAAAAAAATTGGTTTGAGACCATTGACTCTAACTCGTGTTACAAATAGTGTAGTAGCGATGGCCTCTCTAGTACATAGTAACTCTATGGTTCCAAAATTATGTTCCAAAAAATACTCCGTCCCCCTTACGGCTTTTTATTTACAATACAAGTTTATTTTAAGACATATTAATATTTGCTTTTTTTAGTTATCGTAAAAATAATTAGTTATTGAATTATATATTACGTATATTTAATTGGATTTTCTTTAAATAAATGTAATAACATGGCTTGTTAGATGTGAACATATCCATAATATGTTAATCCAAAAAAAAAATTCTTACATATTATGTAAAAGTGCGGTGTTCCCGCAGCACAATGCGGGCTTGTCGAATGTGTTTCATCGTGTCAAATTACGACCACTGTTTTACGGATCCTCGTCACAATGGGCAGCGTTGGGCGAGTAGAGGCAATCACGATAGTGTAGAAACTAAATGTCTATGATCTACCGTCATTGTAGATGTTCATTCATAATCGCCGAAATGGCGGCAAACATAGACGATCATTTGTTGGGCCAACATTGCCCAATGTGTAGAGGGCCATTAAATATTACGTTTCAAATACTATTTATAAACCTTTGAAAAATTATACGTATAATTGAGAAAAAATGAATAAATAATTTTGCTATCTTGATTAAAACATAGAGTTTATGGATGTGACTATTATATCAATAAGAACCAGTTTCACGACTTGCTGATAAACTTACTGATAGCCTATCTACTACTTTTTATTATATTTCCATTTTTTTACTGACAGCGACACGCTGATAGTGTTCCTGATAGCCTATCTACTACTTTTTGTTTAACTTTTGTGTCAAGTTAACTGCCAGATAAGCGAAATAGAACATATCAAGAAGTTGTGGAACTGATATACATTTATTAAATTGATAGAGAACTGTTTTTAAATGCTCAAAATTTTGTATGAATCGAATGCGATAGAATTTGACTAAAAACTTACTTGCCTTTGATTTTAATAAACTTGTGTGTGAATAAAATAATGTATATTAATATGCCAATAAAAAAAAATAATTTGATATTAATTTACTTTTTTGGTATATGATATATCTATCGCATTTTATCATTTTGAACTACATATATAGGTATTATAGATAGAGTCAAAGAGTAACCTCTCTTTCCATAGATAAGAAAGAGAGAGAATATCTAGGTGGGTTATCTGTCTCTGTCGCACATTAGCAGTTAGTGCGGAAATAAAAAAAAAATGTTTATTTTACTATAAACTTTATTTTTCATAATATCAAAAAGCCTATTAAAGATTATAATATTGTGTTTTGTTGCATCAATAGACAGAGATAGATAGTGGCATTTTTTATCTCTTTCGTAAGTAATCAAAAATTATTAAAAAATGTTATTAAATGTAAGATGTTTTTACTCTATCTATAATACCTCCTGTTGTGAAGTAAATTCATTTTATTTTAAAAGTTATGTGAAATGATTAAATTATTATAATATACCGAATTTAAACACGAATTAAAAACAATCATGACATTATAAATAGTAATTTTATAAGTATCTTGACCTTTACATAGTAAAACATAGAAAATTAGGGTACTAAAAAATATAAAAAAATGCATTGAAAATTGAACCTTATCACAATAGCATAAAACTTGATGTTGTTTGAGACCTATATAATGGAGTACTCATAAGAAATATACATATATTTGAGTATTTTTTAATTCTTAGAGCATAATTAAATGAAAAAAATACGACTTTTGGTGAAATGAAAATGATTTTGAATGAAAAAACAAAGATTTTTGAAGAAATTAATTTTGACAAAATAAAAATTATTTTTATGAAAATTAGATTTCAGTGTAAATGAAAATGGCTCTAATTTTCCGTAACATTATAATATTATAACTATATTAATTATTATGTTGAGATTAATTATAAAACTATAGATATTAAGAATATACATGACAGTGTTGTATGTTTGGATGTTTTGATGTATTTATGATAAAATATATGTGAGATTTCCAATATATTATGTTCTTTTATTGATTTTGAGGTCTGCTTTTTGTATGTAATTTACTATTTTTTTTCTTGTGTTTAGACACGCCCTTAGGGGCGGCCGTACACGGACTGCTCGAGCAGTCGCGACCGCTTCAAGCCATCAACTGCTTGGTTTGTAGCGACAGCTCGAGCAGTCAACGACCGACCGCTCGAGCAGTCAGTGCACGTCGCTCAGCCGTTAACTGCTCGAGCAGTCCGTGTACGGCCGGGCTTACTCTGACCATAATAAACTGATTTTAAAGAGATATATATACAAAAAGTTAAACTCAAAAAATACCTCGCGAAAATGCAACACAGACGGTCGTTAATATATTTATTTGTTTTTGTCTTTTCAAAGATCTTTTTTTATTTTTATTTTTTCATTTCGTTCTATGTCAGTCGATTGTTCTTTTGTTTATATAGTCTGTGGTGACATTTTGGCGATGTTAGTTTTTTTTGTTTCTTTTTTTATTATTTTTTATTTTTCACGACCGTCTTTACTAACGTGTTGCATTTTCTCTCTTTTCCGATACTTGCCGCTGCGCTGGACTACGATCTACACACACACATACACATCTAAACTGATAATAAAAAATATAATTATGATACTTTTACTAATATTTTGTTAATGATTACAATTATATTTCAATTATTAAAAATCCTATTCTTATTATAAAATTGGTCACTAAAACATGGCTGAATCTTTCAATCTTTTACTAATAAATATATCGGTATTTAAATAAATAATTCCTTCCAAATGACCTTCATCATCCATGGTTATTTTAATTGAGAAAATATTTCCATTCACCCACACACACTAAATGCATCATTCATATAAATCACCTGCATACATTCAAAAACATCACCCAAACACACAACACATACAAAAAAATCTTATATACACATAACCCAAATCTATCACACACACAAATCAAAATCAATTCACATATATTAAAAACAAAAACAAAAAATCTGATATACACACACACCCACACACACACAAACGTTCCACTTAAAAACAAACAAACACACAAACAGCTACTTCAGCGCATCCACACCCGCGCAAACGGATAGCAGCTTTATGGACAGTGAACTCTTCGAGCAAATACGCGCGTTCGAACCGGAGGGCTTCGACGATTTCGAGTTCTACGGTGGCAATGTTAGTATGAAGTGAATGCAGGTGAGCATGCGCATGTGGTGTGGTAGATTGTAGAATTGAGAAAAATAGGGAAAAATATATGAAAAATGTGAAAAAATATACAAAAAATTTAGTAGGAACATTTAAAAAGGAAATATGTCTGTATTAGTGCTTAAACTTATTCTGTAATTATGTAGACATACAGGGTGTCCCACCGACGGTATTCTAAACTCAATGGAGGTTATAGTTTTGCGTACGCTGAGTACGTAAAAAATACCTACTTAAAAAATTCCAGAAGCATTTTTTTTCAAATAGATGAATTCTTAAAAGTCTTTGTCGTCTTTGCCACCAGCACGTGAGCTATCGTTTAAGATTATGTTTTCATAGACAAAATGCTCACATTAGCAAAGCGTTATATGCCGGCTGCGCGAAGCTAGAGAAGAAAACATGAATTTTAAGGAAAAATTTAGCAAAAAAATTTTGTCGTAATTTGTTGTTAAGTATTTTTTACGTGATCAGTGTACGCAAGACTACAAGTTCCTTCGCGCTTAGTATACCAATAGTGGGACACCCTGTATATCTTGTTTAGGAAGAACTCAAATATTAATAGTGGTAGAAAAAAATACATAAAATAATGGTGTAGACAGGAATACACTAAAATATCTGTCAATTATAGAAAACTATAAGTCGTGCGACGCGGTTTCTTCCGCGGATTAGTTATGTTCCAAATTTCATACACATCGGTTCTGTGGTTTTTCTTTCTGTAATAGATCGAATTAGTGACAAATACAGTCAATATTACTTTTAATATAATATTTATAACAGGAATATTATTCTATAAACAGCTTCTTAAAAATATAGGATATCTCTTACTCACTTCAATGCGAGAGAAAAATTCAAGAGTATGAGCTAAAATTGTCGTATGTATTATTTAGAGTTCTATGAAATGTGGCTAGTTAAAAAAAATGTACATAAAATTTGTTTTGCAAAAATATAGTGTAAAAGGATCGGAATAGAGTTGACTTTTGAATATTGGTTGAGGGTAGTTGCACGATCTTTACACTTTATAGGGTTGTCAACTTCTTAAATACTTATTGATTTTTAATATTTCTAACATTTATTTATTCAATTAAGTAATAATGGCCGTTTTTATCGAAATAAACTCGAACCACAATAACATTAAAATTAAGGCTAAAAGCTAGTTCTAATTCAGTATATAGTATATTCATTATAAAATTGAACATTTTATCAAAACAACAACAAAATTGCTCGTTTTGATAATTTTTACATTGTTGACAGCCCTATTTGAATGATAAACACGTAATTACTATTTAAGCATGAGTATTTAGAAAATAAATGAAATAAAGACCAATAATTAATTTTTATACGTGCAATTTTCGAAAGAAAAAGGAATTTCGTTCATTGTTCCTTTGCTAAGGACTTTATAATACTTACTAGTTGCCGCGCGGTTTTGCCTGCAAAAGTATTTCTATAGCTTGTTATTCAGGTCCTTAAGCTACACCCCTGCCAAGTATCATAAAAATCCGTTCAGTGGTTTTCCCGTGAAAGAGGAACAAACGAACATACATGCATATAAGCCATGTTGTTTAATGAACGAGATTCCTTATAATGTATACAAGAGTATAAAAGCTAGTAAATTAAAGCCCGGTTGTACCTCTTCCTGGTGTGTTCCGTTTAGCTTATCTGTCAGTTAACATTACAAAAAATACGTATGAAAAACTACGTCAAAAATATGTCAAAAAAAAGAGCCTACGCGTCCCTCAAAGGCCGGCAAAACAATCGCAGGGTTACCTAACGTTGCTGTTGTTATGGGCGGCGGTGATCACCTTCATCAGTGCACCGCCCGCTCCTTTGTCGGTTTTAGTATAAAAAAAAAAGACGTGTGGCACTCGGGGACTGCCGCGGTAAAGCTATTGCATGCTATGCCTTCAAGCCACACCTCCGCCCGTCGGAGTGGGGAGCGTGAGGTTTTTTCGTTACGGAATTTCTAGATTCGGTTCCCGCGCTCAAGGCCCGCGATAGAAGCTATGCAATAGCTTAAAAAATTAAGCTATCAGGTACGTTATCAGCAAGATGTGATACCGATCTTTAATATTATTTAATAGTTTTTAATTAGGTAGAGCTAAGAATTAGGCATTGAAATGTAGATTAGCTTATGTGAATGGTATGGTAGTATTTTTAGATAAGAATTTGATTTGGTGGTGGTATATGAAATTTTGTTTTGGTAAGATATTGTATTCGATTTCTAATAACTAAAATTTTAGTGATTTTTTTAAAAGTTAATGTCCTGAGTTCGAATCTTGGATGAGACAAATTTAAAAAATAGACCGCAATGTTTTTATTTGAGGTATAAAATTAAACCCTACTCACATACATACAGTTTTTCCTATTCAAAACTAGAATTGACTGACAGATTATTATTTTCACATACCTTCACTAACCTGTGCTGTGGTAATCTTTTCTGTTTCATGTTTTATTTTTAATTACAGATGCCCAAAAAACCAGCCATAAACAAGATGTAACTGTGCCATAGACGCAGCAAACGCTAAATTAAAAAAAAAAACTTTCACACTTGATTTTACAAATAAAAAATCAATATAATGGTGACCTTATTTCCAATGACATGACATTTTTTTTTCTTCTGACTAACGTCAAAAACGGCGCGAAGTGTGTCATTGGTTGTCTATGAATATCTTTGTGAATTTGAATGCAATAATTGTATTACAAAAACCAGACAAATCTATACTTATACTTTATTATTATATAAGAAATTTTTTATTAGTCATTGTTTTCTTAGCTTTAGTTTATATGAATGTAAGTTTAGTGGATTATTTTTATTGGTTCTTGCTAGAGCTTTTATTAATGATTAAGAGAGAAATTAAATATTAGGACGGGTTTACATGAAAAGTTGTTAAACACATATTATAAAATATATCCGCCTCCTTGGTACAGTAGTTATCGCGTGAGCGTAAAACCGAGGGTCCTGTTTGATTCCCGGTGGAGACGAAGAAGAAAATGTATGTCTGACAGGACACAGAAGGCTGATCACCTACTTGTCCCTAAAGAAAATCGATCAGTGAAACAGATGTATGCATAATGCATCTGCCCCTTACCCCACTAGGGGACACGGGATTTCACTTATAAAATATATCTAAATATTGATGATGACATGACATTAAAAACCTATACAGTATATTTATAATATGTGATAATAATTGATTATTAAAATAATTACAATCAATTTCGATATTTCTGCAAATAGTCATACGATAGGCAATGTTTAATTTTGAATAATTAATTACCATTAAGTAATTAATTATTCAAAATTTAAACAGCACAATAATAAAAAAAATATATATAGTGACATCTTTTGACAGATTTTTTTTTAATGGCGCCTATTTAGCCAAGCGTCAAAATATTGAACGATCGATTAAAAAAATAAAGGCTAGAGAAAATGCAAATGGTGTTCAAATTAAAATCAGGTGCCTATTTTAGAATTTATTCGTTGATTACATTAAAATAGATTTATTGAGATTAAATGTATATTAGTTATATTTGTTAGTTTAGTGCCATTATACCAGTATATATTTTATAAAATATATGAACTTATTATGAAAAAAGAGGTGTCAAAGGACGCCCGGATGGAACGAAGTTACTTAAATAACTGGCTTGCTTTCTATCAGAGAGAGATAGATAGAGAAACACGCGCACGCCGCACGGCTTACAACTGTAGCAAAAAGTGTCATTACAACTTGTAGTCATTTCAGTAAATTCCGTCTAGCCCGCTTTCGCAACTCGAAGGAACTTCGTTCCAATATTGCATTTACAAATATTGGTGTTTAATTGAGATTTTTTATTACATTTGGTGCTTTTATCGGCCTTTTGTAAACTTTATGATGATTAATAAATATAATAGGAAACTTATAACTTTTGTTTCTTCCTTGTAATAATTATTGTGAATGTAATAATTTGTAGTCACAGATTAAAAATGATTTTAGAGTTATAGATATAACGGTATTGCCTTAAATAAAATATGTTTTTAAAATTACATAGTAAAATGTAATAAAATAATTATGTATCTGTTAGCATACAGAGGAATATTTTTTTTTTATGAATTAACTATGTGTATTGATAATACTCAAATTATCATAATATGATGTATCTTTAAATATCTCCGTGGTAGAGCAGTCATTTTCAATATTACAAAACAAATATCCTAGATTATTTATCTGATTAAATTCGTGTTTTTTTGAAGATAATATCGTTGTATCTATATATTATGTAACCAATTATAATTTATGTACATAACAAATTGATAATGTCTTCTATTCTTAATATTTTATGTAATAGAACCTTATTTTTAAATAAATGTTCATTTTTTATTTTTGCTTTTTATTTTTTATGATTTTCTTTTTCTTTTATTAGTATGGATTCTGCTTTTTCTAAGGTCTTTCGATTTAATTTTCAATGATTTTCTTGTATTACAACCAGGTACTAAATACTGGTAATAAATTCATAGGGATTGGAAATCTTGAGTGAAGAATATCATAATATGCAACATTAACTTATTATTTTGTTAAATTTCTAGAATAATATAAAAATGGATATGGATTAATTGGAATAAATTACATAGTCCAGTATCTATTAAATATGTATCCCAAACTTCAACAAGAAAAGGGCCTCTTTAAGAACAGAGCCCTTAGAACAAGGCCCTAGCTAGCCATTCTCGTTTCTAAGGAAACCATCGGTTGAAAAATAAGTTATTTACGTAAATACATATAATTAATTATATTCATGTGTGTGTTTTAAATATTAAGGTATCTTTAAGTATTAGTACCGATTTTGTTATCATTCACCCTAATTTACAAGTTTCAAAAAAATTGATATAAAATTGTCTTACCTAACCTATAAAATTACTATACTAGGCACTATTTAGACTAATTTTCAAATCGGACCCGTAGTTTTTGAGATAAGTAACAACACAATAAACAAAGAAACTTTTCAGCTTACCTACTTAAAGATCTTTTTTTTTGTCTTCATCCTTCCTACTAATATTATAAATGCGAAAGTTTGTGAGGATGTGTGTGTGTTTGTTACTCTTTCACGCAAATACTACTGAACCGATAACTATGAAATTTAGCACACATATGTATAGAGTGTAACTTGGATTAACACTGTATAGGATACGTTTCTTCCCGGAAATCCCACGGGAACGGGATTTATGCCCGTTTTTCTTTGAAAACGCGGGTGAAGCCGCGGGCGGAACATTGTACTCTATAAACCATATTTTCTATCAAACTTACCGTTTGAGAGCTTATAATTAATTGAGAGAATGATAACAAAAAACGTACTATCTACTTTTCTAAATTTAATGTATTGTGTGATACCTGTGGCCTTATTTTTAATCTATGTAACATTTTATGTTACCCATTTTGAGAGGGTGAGTCAATTTCATTTCCTATTGGTCGAAGGCCGAAGCATTTTGACAGCTTTCGCCGTTCGTCCTTATGTGGATTAAACAGGCTACTCACCTACCCGTCCCTGCGGAGGCAATATTGGAATTGGACCCTTAATTGCCTCCATAATTGTGATGTATAGGCAAGCAGGGGCAATTTAGAGAACAGCTGAAATTACTCCGACCGCTGTGCAACCGAAATTGTTCCAATATTGCCCCTGCTGCAGGTACGTGAATAGCCGGCTTTACACATCACAAAACTTTTTTTCAATTAAAACTTGAGAAAGCACAATAAAACTCTAGCTTTAATAATGTCCGATATTAACTTTGCCGCGCGCAAATTTGTACATACTCACCCTCTTATAAATCTAAACATAATATAATAATTTAGAATAAATAATTTTCAGATCTAGTTTTTCTTCCTTGTCATTTAACTCTAATATATTTTTAAGTTTACGTTTAACTTAGAATTTAGACTAAGTTTCCCGCAAAAATATACTTTATGCTCGTTATTTTAAATTCGAATTTGCGTAGAAAAAACCAAAAGCAAATCGATAAAATAATTGTTACATACTCGGTAAAAATTGCTTTGAAATCGATAATAAGATGTAGAGACTTACTCAGAAACGAATTGTTCTAAGCAACCTTGGAATTGAAAATTTTATTCATTGTTAAAATATTGAAAAAATAATGATAAAACATTTATTGTAGGTTATGTGTGTGTGTGTTAGATGTACGTATTTTTCTGACAATGTAAAAGCTTCGCTGGTTTGAAAATAGATGGCGTTAAATAAGAATGAAAAAATAAAATTCCCACTTTTTATTGCATTTTATAAGCTTTTTGATTAATAACAAATGTACTTGTATAGTATTAATAAAGATTAAGCTATTTTTGCAAGAACACAAAATTATAAAAAAAAATGTGTGCGTGTACACACGTAAGAAGTGAAACTTCTTTATGACCTTATTTTTCAAAAAATAATTTACTATTATTATTATATTCGACGTATTATTATTATATTATAGTTATGCAACTTTACAGAAATACGTCGAATCACGCGTGGTAGGGATAAGAAAAAGATGGCGCGTAACGGAAAAATGTCACGCGTAACGAAAAAATGTTAGACTAAATTTTTTTCCAACCCCGATAAAGAAGATTCACTTCAAAAAACGTAACATAAAACCTATACCAATTGATGAATTTGAATGAACTTTAATAAACTGAGCTTGGATCGTGTTTTAATAATAATTTTAAGTAAAGTAGACTTAATAAGCTATATTTTATAAGTAGGTATATTAAAGTCGTCTCACTTACCAATTTTGTCCTAAAATTGCCTTTATGTGTAACGTGAGCAATATATTTCCGCATATTTTGAAAATTGGGACACAAAACTTCTGCTATTTTATTAATTTTGCATGTATATTATGAAAGGAACACTAAAAGCACTATTTTACAAGCAATTCCTGATCCTTAAATTTATTAGATAATAGATTTATGAATAAGACAAATTAATATTACAAATGTGTGGAGAAATAATATTAAAGGCCTATTCTAACTACATCGAGCGGTATCCGCTACCGCGGTGGGTAGCAGTGTCCACACGCACGCGATTAAATCTCTTACGTAGTATATTATAGAGACTCTAATCGCGTACCAATCGGCTGTTCGCTACCGTACCGTTCTACCCACGGCGGTAGCGAATACTGCTGTAGTTTGAATAGGCTTTAATGTGTGTTTAGTGTAAGTGAATATTTTTGTCCGTTTAACAATTTTGGTGTTCCATTTGAGCTTCGCGTTTGTATGTGTAGATGTTGAATAAATATTGACTGTTAATATTGTTGTTTTATTCACAATTCCTTTTTTCCGGGTTTGATACACGGGTGTATCCATGTTGATATGGGTTAATTCAACCCATAGATATTTTTAAGAGTTGAGTGTTAAAGACCTAAATATCATCCAAATAGGAACGACTCCAAGTGGAAATTCAATGTAAACTGTACTCTTTATTAAGGACTAACATTCTGCCCGCGGCTTCGTGGTCAAATCTAATTGCTAGCAAGAATCTAGCGCCATCTATCGTTATGTTAAATTTCGGAGTGATTCAAGTGCGCATCATAATAGATTCCCCTTCCAATAGGAATTAGATATTTAACTGCGAAAAGAGTTTAAGCTAGTTTCCTATCTCCAGACACAAAAATCATATCATAAAACCGCTACGTAAAGAATGACAAACAAACATTAACTTAGTACGTAATATTAGTACCTAAGAATAATTGATATATTATTATATCTCTTATACAGGGTGTCCCACATTCGGTATACTAAGCTCAAAGGAGGTTATAGTTTTGCATACGCTGAGTACGTAAAAAATACTTAAAAAATTCCAGATGCATTTTTTTTCAAATAGATGTATTCTTAAAACTCTTTTTTCACACCCCTAACAAGCAACCCGCCCAACTTTGCCACCCGCACGTGAGCTATCGTTTAAGATTATGTTTTCATAGACAAAATGCTCACATTAGCGAAGCGGTATATGCCGGCTGCGCGAAGGTAGAGAAGAAAACATGAATTTTAAGGAAAAATTTAGCAAACAATTTTTGGCGTAATTTTGTTGTTTAAGTATTTTTACGTGATCAGTGTATGCAAGACTACAAGTTCCTTCGCGCTTAGTATACCAATAGTGGGACACCCTGTATATCCGAATAAGATTTAACCAATTTCGATGAAATCATTAGTTATCTCCGACTAATACTAAAATAGCGACAGGAAAATCAAACTATGTATAAGTTTACATATTTTTATTCACATCAGTATCAAGATTTATCTTTCTTATACCATACAACAAAAGTCCTAATTTGCTGTGGAGTCAACTTCACACTTTTCAAATCTACATCCACCGCTTTCAAACCATCTTCACTATATTCTTCATTATCACTTCCATAATATTCATTAAAATTCCTAAAAAAACTGCCATTCTTCTCCCATTGTAGCGGCAGCCAATCAGAGAGCCACATATTTGCTGCTAGCGTTGTCTCTTTCACTCTATCTATCTTTATATTATGAAACAGATCTTTTAAAATAACATTTTTAACACCACTCTTAACTATATCACTTTTCTCTAAATAATTCTCAAGTCTTACTAAAATCGTACCATCATTCCATTCCTGTAGACCCAAAACATGGACTCCTATTGGCAGTTTTTTATTCAGTCCTTTAAATTCATTCTTAAGTTTCAACCAATCATCATATTCCATACTATTTGATACAAGAACGACCGGTCGTAGTTCTATTTCCTTTGCCAGTTTCTTTTCAAATACTCTATTAGGTTTATAATCAGCTTTAGACAGATATAGATAATGTGTTCCTCGAATAATAACTCCTTCACCATTTATAGTATCATTAATAATATTTTGAACGCCTGCATCATCTGTAAATAATCGTCTTTGAACCATAAGATCTAATGTACCATCTAGCAACGAAGCCCCGCCTTGAGATCGATCATTAAATATTGAAAATCGAATATTTTTCTTTGTATCTTCAATGTAGATTTTAGATGTTACAGGGTAGAAATTACCTGAAACAGCGTATATAAAACTGATAATGAGATATCACTGAACACAATTAACGAAAGTAAATAATTTGATAAGATTGAAATATAGTGAATGTAGTAATGGCCATATTTTAAAATTATTATTGACAAGTTCTACTATTGGATTTATTGATTTAATTTATAATTTACTATTAGGTTGATAAAATATTTTCCAGTAAAAGTTTACTAAAACTCGAGGAGCAAGCAAGTGCTTTTTCACATTTTTTTTGTAATGAAACCAGAACTGAGTGAATCTATTAAAATCATTTAACATTTAGTTTAATCACCGTTTTATTACGTTCAAGAAACGTTTTCGTACGTAATTAGCAAAATATTTAAGTACGTACCTGTCACCTTGTTCAAATTATAAGGTTGGTACGTAGGTCGTCTATTCCTTATTCTCTTCATAGTTTGCCTTCCATTAGCGTCTGTATAGAAAACGCCTCCATTCTCCAAATCTGTTGTATATCTTATAAATACTTCTTTGCCTAATTCATCATCATCAGGTACTGGACCTATAACCCAATCAACTTCAACCACAGGATTGTCCTGATACAATCTTAGAACAAAAGTGGCATATTCTGAATATTTAGAATGTATTTCTTGCACCAAATCTGTTTTATACACTTTAGTATCTATTACATCAATGATAGGAACCGCAGTTAAGTCCATAGGTCTAAAAATATATACGCCTGGAGGTCGTTTGTCTGTGCCCAGTTTTTTTGGATCGTCAGACACGTAATAAAAGTATTGTATATCGAGTGAAGTGTTTATACCATTCGAAAGAGATATGTTTGATACTTTCTTGTAGCTGTCTAGGTATATTTCTATGTACTGGAAGAAGAAAATTGTGTATATTAATTTAGAATATATTATTTTTGCTAAAATAGACCGGGAGATACTGACACAAAATTTCGAGTCATTTGTAACAGGATGGCGGTTCTACAGGGGTCTTAGTACGCAATGACAAAAAGAAAAACGATGGTGTGAACGCTGGTACCGGCGGCTTAGTCGCGTGGGCGTTAGTCGAACTCGTCGGAAAAATAGCGAAGTCAAACGATTTGTAACACAAAAATTTTAGAATTTACCGATAGCCCATAAAAAAGAAGTAGGCGGTAGTGTCATGCCATACTTTTCCGGTGTGACTTACAGCCCGCCATACCGACGCGAATGTGTTGATTTAAAAAAAACAATTCAACCATTTGTACCAGGCTAACTTTTGCACAGGTAACCATCGTCGTG
>CAJQZM010036169.1:0-25065 GCA_907164665.1 Colias nastes
TACAAAGGAATTCACACACTGATAAAATTGAAAGCCTTCGCCAGTTGCTAGTCGCTTTTCTCTTAGACTTTTCATAGGAGTGATATTTCAATACTGTATTTTTTATTTGGTCGAGTACGTTTTTATGACACGCGGTTAAAAGTATTTAGTAAATTCTAAAAAAAAGGAAAGATTATTTCCTTTCGACATGACGTTTAAAATGTATCATTATCAAGTCATTTGCAGTAACTAAACTCCCATCTACAAATCTGATAGCAGCAGTGGTTTATTGTATGAATACTAATTACTAAAAACTCAAAAATAAAAACGATAAATAGTCCTCGTATAGAATAGTATCACTATGGATCCGAGATGCCGTCAACAAAAGTTTGAAGCAGGCCCGCGCTCAATGTATTCGCATTTCGCATCCTGTGGACTTAGAAGTTGAATTATTCCGTCTTCGTGGTTTGTTCAGCGCTCATCTGTACGAGTTAATATGAGCTAATTAATTCCCTCGCTATTAATTCATGCGTAAGTAAGATAATAGCGTTCGGCGTTGTCTTCACAAAGGGCATTGAACTCGCTCAATTTATCATCCGTATTTATCTGTCCTTGATCGCTTTTTGATTAGGAAAATAGCGTATTTAAAACTAATTGCAAGATATGGTTTGTCAAATAAAATTAGAACTGAGACGTATATTAAAAATTAAATTATTATTTTGATTAATTATAATATTAAATCTTCAATGTAGAGCAATTGCTCTACAATCTTCATTCGGTTGATGTATAAATTACTTAAAGGTAAACGCGTGAATCACAATAGAAAGTATATTGTAAATGACGAAATTTGCATGAAAATGCTAGTTCAACTTCAATCTTCCGCCTATCTCGGAACAGTCAGAAGTGCATGAATTGAAACAAACTGGCTGCTGTATCTGCCCCAAATCGCGTATAAAGTAACAGAACAAACTGCATCGGCCGTAAATCTCCGGAGTGCGGTGATACGGCCGCATAAAGTTCACTGTAATTGGTTTCGCCGCAGTTAAGAGTACAAGTGCCACAATATTTAAACGGATAATCCCAACCTGACACTTGTGACGGACTTCTGCGCTTGTTTTTAGAGCTTCGCCTTTGTTATACATCCAATTTGGAGAGATCTATCTCTTGGTTAGTTACCAGCAAAAATACCGCGCACAAATCTAAATTCATTTGTACGACTGCTTCTAACTCCTTAGTCTTAAGTATTAAGATAATTCAAAGCCAGCTTACTTAGTTAAAAGTAGTCAAGAATCTGTTATTTATGTTTTAATTAATGGACAGTGACATTGAACTAAAAATAGGTAAAGTATTTATATTATTAGACCTTCAGCTATTTTCGTAGCAGTCTATAAAAAACTTTGTCTCAAAATAACACTTGATGAGAAAGAAATAGGGAATGTGAATATTGGTTTTCACGCGATAACGTGGAATACACGTGTGCAAAGCCATGGGTGAAATGTAGTAAGCCATATAAATTATATAACTAGGTAATATATTATTTAGATAAAATTGATATGCCACGTGCCAATCCTTCACCTCTGAAACACACTGCTCTCCATTCACACTAGACCAGAAATGTAACACCATTAACATTTACAAAGTGACGTGGCAGTGAGCTGCTGCTCGCTATATGGGTCATATCGGCAATTGGAGTGATGCATGTGCATTGTGCATGTCACCTACGTGCTTGTGTGTGTCACGTATGTACATAGTAAAAAGTGATATGTATGTGTATGTGTGTGTATGTGTGCGTGTGTGCGTGCGCAGATCAAACGCGCCGCTTCCTATCGCAGGAGCTTCGTATTTCAACGCTATCAACGTTTAGACGGCAGGTGATTTCGTTTAGATTATATTTTACAGCATTTGTAGTTAGTTTCCTGGAAATTATATGTGTGATGAAACGGGAATAAATCAAACTATGATATTATTTAGTTTTCGTTATTGGTACAGTGTAAATGCGTTATTATAATATCATATTTACATCGCTAATTAACTTATTCTGTGCTAGTAATTGACTTATGTATACGACTATCTATATATAAAAAATCTATGCACGTGTTATGTGTATTCATATTATAAGCCTATGCGCTTATTAAATTGAGCTCTATCTTTAAAAAGATGTGAAAAGAAATAAAATGGCTTCTGTACCTATATGTCATTATTTTTTTCAAATAATAATATAGTAGCCAATATTTTCAACAATTGTTATTCAGTAAAGGCCAATAGAACCAACAAAAAATGTTTTGATGATCTACTTAACGACACAAACGGGATAATAGATGAGCATTGAGCACTCATCTAGCAAAAACTGAAATTTAACATTACTTACCAGACGCTTTAACTCTTATACTTCAACTAGCTGAACGGACAAAAGATTATAAAGTCGTAAACAAATTCTCGGCGCTCCAAATAAAGAATTGAGAATTTGTGAAATTGTAACAAACGAAATATTTATTCGCAAAGGAAAGAAATGTTTCTCGTCGGGTCGGAAAGGATTGTATCTTTTGATCGCGGGACCGGGCGAAATGCTTTAACATTACAATGGACATTTTAATTTCATTATTTTTTATCTGTTACACCCGATGAACGATAGCGCCGGGTTCTTATCTTATCTTTAACTGCCTGTGAATGTTTAATGTCCAGTAAACGTGTAGTAGCTATCAAAATATGTGAAAGTTGAAACACCTGGAACTTATAGAACACCAACACTAAGAACAAACTTATTTCGAGAGATGATCCTAAAATATTTCTGTAACTTAAACCGCGCATTGTTCTCAAATTAGTCGGCTCTAATTACACAGACTATTCGCAAGTTTCATTGAATATTGACTCATAGCAATGAGCTAGGTTCTAACTTCTAAGCTCATCACTGTTTCTAGTGAAAACCATAATAACACTCAATCTAAAATCAAATACCTGTATAGGTACATCTGTTGTATAATTCCAATGAGGCCTTGAATGCTAAAAAGATTTTCATCAAAACTCTTAAGCAGAGTTAATATTTTAGAACATTGGAGTGAAATGGATCAAAACAGCATTAATATTTATCGCTCTCTCTAAACGTTGGGAACTTTATAACGGCTGAGTGTAAATCCTGTCCGTTATTTGCCTAAAATGCTCCTAATTGATTGATCCGATACCGACAGAGCTCAGCAATATTAGTAATGTTAAGCACTGTTTTCGCTTATTTTATACTTTTTTATGAGTATTCTCTTACTAAACGATTACGAGTGGTTATCGCTTTATTTTTTGTGATGTATGTTACGTTTTTAATTAATTATCAACAACAATTGAATCTTACACTGGTAAAATACAAAAGACGTGCTTTAAATAATATTCCTATAAAAGAAAACGACTCATCGAGAAAAAACATAATTCGTGAATCGTTTGGTAAAGCTCTACAAAGTTATAATTCACAGATGGAGACAGGCAAATTATGTGTTACATAATAAAATGCCAACACTAATTTCGTAATAAACTCAACCGAATTATAGCAGAGAACGACAGTAAAGCGACTCCTTCCGCGTGGAGCAATAAAAGGATGATACTTAAATAAAAAGTGGGATAAAGAGAAATAATAAAAAGTAATTTTAGTATCGCATTAAATGCAACGTAAACGGAACGTAAAGCGGTGTTAAAAGCCCGTCAAACGGCGCGATTACTGCCAACAAGACGCGCTCGAATGTTAAATAGATGCCTGGGATTAGCCGAGCGAAAGGATTGTGATTGGCTATTTGTAACGTTCCATTTCACGTAATCTTGTGCTTAAAAATGTCTTCAGGGGATGTAGTCGAGCATGCTTCGGCATCAATTCGGTCACGCTTGCATGTGAGGAATTATAGACTCCACAAGGGTGATACGAAATTGTAATACCAACGATTCCTAAGAGACATTCTAATACAGGGGCAAGTCCCTTAACTTATAATATGAATCATGGGGTGACTTGTGTTCTTCAGGAATGCACCAACGATGCAGTAAATATTTATTATCTTAAATGCAATTACCAGCCAAATTCCCATTTATACGCACGATGAGTTAGCAATAATAATTATGTAAAGCTCCTAACGAGTTTTCGCCAAACGCCACCCCACGATACGTGTCTTGTTTACCAATAAATGTATGAAATATAATAATTAATAATAATATACATTTACTTTGCTATTTCATTATAGAATTATTTACAACAAAATAATTTAATCAATATTAAGTTAAATATTTTACAAGCGCTTTTATCAATATTGAAGCAAAACTCTAAAGAGCATTTTACGATGTTTTAACTAAATCATCCCTTATCAAATATTTAGAGCTCGCTCAACATGTTTGTATCGGTTTTTGTGAGACTTAATTACTTACTATGAAATTTAAATGTATTTCATTTTAACATTTGACACGGTGTTTAATTAAAAATATATTAAACTAGCTTTCGGCCCGCGGCTTCGCCCGCATTTTCAAAGCAAAAATCCGCATAACTCCCGTTTCCGTGGGATTTCCGGGATAAAACCTAGCCTATGTGTTAATCCAAGTTACCCTCTATATGTGTGCTAAATTTCATTGTAATCGGTTCAATAGTATTTGCGTGAAAGAGTAACAAACACACACACACACACACACACACACATCCTCCCAAACTTTCGCATTTATATAATATTAGTAGGATTGCAATATTTAACCGCTTACTTAAAAGTGATAAAACTCAATTAAATCAGATGAGAATAGAAAGATTAGAGAGATTTTCAGTTTCCCATAGATTGATAGAGATCAATCGAATCTCATACAATTGTTTTAGCGTAGCAGAGCTTAACTCTTCATGGAACTGTATATTCTGACAAACATTCACGTTTATAATCCTAGCAAGAGTAGAAAGAATACACGGAACATACGCGATGCCACCGTCAAAGCTGTATTTTATAAAGTGTCGCAAAATGAATATTGAAATAGAGAAGGTGTATAATGCCTGGCGGAGACAAAAGGAATCGGCGAGTGTCTGTTAACACGGCGCGGTGGACGCAAGACGCTGTAGGGCGGAGTGTCAACGGCAGACCTTTAGGCTGATGGTACACGAACGACAGCGAATGAAAAGGTTATAAGATTAAATCTTTTGAGTTTTATTGTTTCAAGAAATTGAGCTCATTGGTATGTAAAATTAACGTAACTTATAATATATCACCTAACGAATATCCTATAGGTATATAATGTAAAAATAACTTAAATTTGAACATTTACATTCAGTAGCAAGCAATTCGTTGTTAGTTGTATTAGGTACTTTATACGCTACTGGTTACACAACATTGACCATACAGTAGCACGTCTATCAACCACATCATACCCCTCACTACACACACTGAAAGACAAGCCTCAATAATTTAATCAGCTCGACAAACGATCGCATGTACGAAGCCTACAGCCTAGAGCACAAGCAATTTGCAACAAAAGCGGTGCATTCAGCATTAAACGCATCACCCACCCTTCACCCCCCCCCACATCACCACCCCCTCTCCCCTCACCCTGCACCCCGCACCCCTCTGTACACGCTCGCGAAGTAATGACAATGCAATGAATTATACACAACAATGTTTTAACCAATCGAATTGATTTCAAGTAAGTTCCACGTACTGCAAAGTTGAGAAAAATGGGAAATGTTTTCCGTTCGGGAATTTTAAACTGTAATTTACTTCTCCTTTTATTCAGGTGCGAACTAAATGCATTGTATTTACAATCGCGCTAGCAGATTGTGAAAAAGATTCACTTTTGTGTTGTTACTATAAATTAATGCAAGGTACACAATATTATGCACGTAAACATTGACAAATATTTCAGTAAAATGTAAAGTTTTACTTAGTAAGGTAACCCGAATTACTGATTCGAAGATAAGGCCACTCATAACAATATTAAATAGTCCATTAAACATTCAACACAACATCATAAAAATACTAAATAGAAATTTCCACGTACATTGAATATGTGTCAACAGGATATTTGTCACAAAATTCGCTGAAAATATCATGAAATCAGCAAAGATAATACGACGACGCGATATACTTCGACATGAAACCTGAAGTGCTTCCAGAAATTATACCTTTAAACTGAAACCACGTATAAAATTTTCAGAGCTACATAGTCGTTAGTACATACCATTACATAAGAAACACATAGTGTCGTAACACAAACAAATTTTACTGTACTTAAATAATTATACAAAATGGGGAAAACACAAAAAGATCAAAATTATTTCAGCCTTGTTTATGTGAACCTGATCATACATACTTGCAAAAATACACAAATTAAAATTAGTAATATCAGTGGGAAAGATACGAGCGGCATTTCTTTACGAATCAGCTGGCGAGTTACAATCCTAATGGATTGCGGCGCTGTAAAAACGTAATGGAGACAAATGAGCACAAGAGAACCCATTTCCTCTCCAACATACGATGTTTATGATAACACCCATTTAGCCCGATTCGAACCAATTGCTGATAAAATTGGCGAATCTTTAGAAGGTTTATCCATCATGTTGATTTGCAAGCAGGCACTTATTACTGTTGTATTGAAAAATGTTACTGTTATCTGTTTGTAATGTACCATTAAGTGTAATTTTAGTTTTACGCCCACTTCATTTAGCGGTAAAAGGTTTGGTTGGATAATATTCGACTTCATACATCATCAGGCATTTACTGTCATTTTCCTTCTCAAGTAATTAACATTTGCAACAATTGTATCATAATATATTCCGACTTTGTGATGGCTACAGACGTATGACGTTACCACGCTCTACTTGCAGACATGCTCGTACCTATAAATTCTCTCAGACAGAAAATGAGCAAAGCGTACATATCTAACTACTCATAACAGAGTATCTATAAAATGATAATAATATGTGGTGTTTCATTATAGTTATAATATTAATTGCATAATTAACAGAGATTCCTTCCACCCCCGCCAGAGGAAATTAGCAAGTCATTAGAATTGTCTTCACCCACGCGTAGTGGAAACTCGGCAACAAGCTTAAAGAAACCCTTTCCTTTAGCTTGTTCACGAGTTACAGTTTCACGGTGTAACGGACTAGTTATTATAAGTATCGATTTTATTTAGTATTTTATTTCTAACCGGTTACATTTTTTAGATAGTACGCACTAAAATTGTATACATATTTTTTTCTATTAACATCAAATCCAGTGCCAAATGTTCACTAAAGTTGATAGAAAGATTGTTAAAGTCTTCTAATAAAGCTATATATAGATAATAAGAATAATAAGATTAATAAGATTTTTATAAAAGTAGCGGGGAAAAGCTAGCATACCTTAAAAATACGTGTTCGAGGTGAGATTAAAGTTCACAATAAGATAGAAGAATGATGAATTTCACGATACATAAGATGTGATATGCGTTGAGTCACGCGCGGCTAATGCGATAGATTGTTTCCATTTGAACACCGAGCGACGGAGTATTTCTGTATCGGATGTAGTCTCGGGTACATTACACACATTACGGCTTCAATTTTTATATCTACCCGACAATACAAAAGAGGGTATTTATTATATAAATGTTTAAATATGGAGCTCAATGAAAATTTTTCTATCAACTTTATATTATCTAAGTTGAAAGACCATAAATTAATTAAGATATTATTTTTCAACAGAAGGAAGCTCGTAATACTAACTTAATTAATTAAAACATCACTCTAAAAACTCTTAAAACGAGAAAAGAATCTGACTTATAATTAATTGAATTAACTTCACTTTTCTAATAGACGACGTTAAATTTTGATGAGGAAAACAAGTCGCCTAGCGCAATATTGTTCATACACTCGACTGACTCTTTATGAATGGAACAGATGTAAGTGCATATAGTACTTAGTAGCGTGGGGAACACATGCACAGGGACAATAATTAATGAGATTCACAGTGTAATGAATAATCAACAGCTCTTGCGCTGTGATGTTTTCAAACGTGTCGGCGCGTGTGTTTTAGCGCGAGTTACGACATCGCCGGGTTAGCGCACTAACAGCTTACAGGTGCGCTTCCTCTGACCTCAACTAGGAAGTGAACTGTATGCTTTATTCGTGTACTATAAACTCAAATGAATAAGAAATTTAGCAATAGATAATATTACCTAGCTACATAAACGTAAACTCAATTGAAAATCTTAGAATTCTTAGATAAATTTAGAAGAATAAGTTACTATATCTGTGTGATAAGTAAAAATGTAACTATGAAACTTACAAACTTTTTCACAACTTTCAATAAAAGAGTTCACATTTGTCTTTTAATGAGCTCACAATTACATAACATCGGAGCGAAATGGGACGGACAGGGAAATTATTTGAAGCGTAAACGTTTCCGTTCAACCGTATGAATGTTCAAATGCGAGCAAAGGCATTTAGGTTTATTTCATGAAAACGATTCTATAAAATAATATTTATCTAACAGTTTAACAAAGCACATCATAGAAGTTAATAAATAAACAAACCAATGGTAATTCCCGATGTTAATCCTTGTCAAATTTACTATCAGTGAAATTACGTTAATAAATAACAGTTGCCGTTAAACAGCTGCAGCGATTCTAAGGGAGTAATTTAACAAACAGCGGATTAATTTTGAAATAAAGTGGAAGTATTTATTACTGCGAGATGGCGACCGGCCAAGATGTACCTAAACAATTCTGCAGAACTACTACGTGTCCGAGCCGCTCTGCCAATAACACCCTGCTAATTTCCCCATCAACTGATACTGTATAACAATTGACTACATACGTGCTAAAAGTATGTGCTATGCGTAATAATTAAAACCGGAAAAGAACATTTAACATATCATAGTTGGGGTCACTTGAACAACTTGTTGTTACCAAACCCAATTAATGTATCTAAGGCCTATATAAAAAAGTTCATGACGCTTTGTGGGAATGAAAGATAGGTCACAGCAAAATTTGATTCGTGACCATTAAAATTTCAAATAAGTAAAGTTGTTCGTGTAAGCTTTTTTTAGCTCTATCACTCTATGCGTGTTATGGTAACCTATTATAGATTATACACCACTGACCAGCTGGCCGATAAGGAAAATTATTATTGAAATATAAAATATTTAAATATACACAAGACGTATTTCCTACAGATTATTAACTAGAATATATTACCTAGTAGTTGAGAAAAACTCACTTACATACTCCACCAGTTATTGAATATTTCGGCTTTCAAATAATATTTGAATGTCCATATTCATTTTGTATAATTGTGAATATTGTATAAATGAATTTCAATCGAATTGTAACAATAGATTATATCAAATAAGTTTTATTTAGTTGAATTTTTTCGTGAAAAATAATTTCACGGACGCAGTAGCGTCACCGCAATAATAAAACATAATTATCGGAAACACAATATTCATTGTATTACTGAAAATCTAAACGAATGAAATATAAAAATAATTTCTCTATTTTTAACGAAAATAAAAGACTTTATTCGATGCACGTGACAATATTATGTATGTTGTAATATAAAGAACGATTATAGAATTATTGGTTTCTATGTGCTATTTTATTTTTGCGGCTCTTCTTCTCAACGGCTTAACAATTTTTATAGTAATAATAAGTGCGGTTATAAGAGTTAACTAAGACGATTTTTATAAAAATAATTAAAAATGTCCGATAAAAATCGAATATAACACTAGCAACCGTTGGTGATTTACCTAACAGAAATTAAATAGGTGCCTACCTACAAATTTACCTACTATTGTTATGATTCTTACCTTAATAATTATGATAGTGTGTTATTTGTATAAGACCGAAACAAAGGCTTCTATGTTTCTAGGTCATACTTCTGAAGCTTATGTACATAATATTATTATGTTCGAACAAAATTCTCAGACGAATTTAAGTGGTCCAATGTTTATTAATTTAAAGCTTCGTGAGAGACAGCTCATTCGTATAAAAGATAAACCTTATTTCAACTAATTGAATGCGTTATTTCGGACCATAAAGATTGTAAGGAAAGGTAATATTACACTATCTCGGTCGCGTGAGGGCCTTTACAATATTTTGTAGAATGTTTGCTCATTTCGGTCGGCAGCCCACATACTGCGTGAGAAATGGCAGATCTCTCGAGGTGGGTGTACACTTTTAAATATTTTCGGTGTTTAATATCTTTGTACCGATTTGATGTGTTTCATTGTAAAACAGAGCAACAATTTATCTACCTTGTGATGTATTTTTTATTCTTATCTGCAACTTTTGCAATTACATAATTTATTCAATACACACGGTTTATTTAATTATTTACGAATGTATGGAGAGAATAACATATTAATTATTATTATGAAAGGAAAATTATTCATTAAAATTTAAAGTGCTTTCATTAGTTGTAAGTTTCAAAGGAATATTAGTAATAATACATATAGTTTAACATAGCTCACTAATATGGACCCTTGTGTGCTATACAATAGTTTAATTTTGCCTCCATAGCAGACACTAAGTAATAATTTACACAAACAACCAAAATATTCAATAAATTACAATTTTAACGAACAATAACTGTGTTTTGTTTTTCTATTCCAATACTCGAATACATTTCAGTTTTTATTTCCAAAAGCACTGCAAATGTTTGATAAAAGTAGCGATAGATTTTTGAATTGAGGTTAGTTTTAAAAATTCAAACCTCAAATCGATTGATAGTTAAAACTAATGAGGTCGGAAAGAAATAGACTAGAATCATTAAAATGAAGGTGAAATAAAAAATGACAATAAAATACATTGTTTATCGACGCTGATAGAAAGTTTTGGGTGTTCCTTCTGGGTCAGCGTTTGCGACGTGCTGGCGATTGCAGCTGATAATACTTAGAGAAATTATGTGCCATGTTGTAAACTTTTATAATTCAGCCCAGTTACAACGATAATAAATTTATTACGATTTATTATTATCGTTTATTAGTATCGTTATTAGTATATTTTGATATACTGATGCTCTACTGTAATGTATTTTTAGTTTGACACAAGTTTTATATTTCTTCTCATTAATTATTATTACCTTAAGTTCCAGCGCGTGTATATTTAAGAAATAAGTTCGTTTTGATGACGTTTTTCTGTTAGTCTCCATAGTGAGTGTATTTAATAGCTCTTACATATTATTAGAACGGTAGACTCGTATAATTATAGTTAATTGTAAGAACAGATCCATAGAAGTAAATACATAAATACATAATAGTACTATATTGTACTGAGTAGTCCATTTCTTTATATGAGAATATAAAAAACATTAATAGTACTTTATACGTAGGTAATAATATAATGGCAAACGATGTTCTGTAAATTAATAAGTAACTAAAATTGAAAACTACAACTCGATCGCGAATTCAGAAGTACTAAGTTGTCAGTTTTAAAGTTCTCCGTGTACTCTCACGGATAATCTTGGATAATCATGTCTTCAATCTATACGAAACATTCAACTTCTTAATCTGTGATATCAACGTATGAATTATATATTATTTTCATATTCTAAACACCATATTATAATACAAAGAAACTTGTTACGCAATTGTAAGCTCTGTAACGTAAACAAACATAATAGCACACTGTAATTTGGTGCAACCCATGTGGAACCAATATCAATAGATCAAAGAATGCACACAAAGGACTAAAGAATTTCAATCAGAAAGTTTCGTTTAACTTTTATAGGCGTGTTACTAGCGTGTTGTTTGCATTCTTCTGACCAAATTAGTAACAGAGCGATATCCCGGGGTGTATTTAAAGAATCGGTACCGTTCATGTCATTGACTAAGAGGGCTGATGGCAGACATTACGGCCAGAGTGCGTGCGTGACTCCCGCTGTCTCACTATTTGTAATTGAACACTATTATAATGTCTCAGCTTTTATTTTTGTGAGAACAACATTGTAATACACGCAACTTCAGTTGATTCTTTTGATTTTAAACTTCTTCTGGCTAATTTACCTATCTGCTTACTTTTCTTAAAAAAATATATTTAAAATTAATTTCAGTAGGTACCTACATAGAGTATTTGTGGTCAACAATATGTAAATAGTTTAAGTTGGTAAAGATAGATAATTTATTATGATTAGTATTATAATAAACGCGGAATATTTACGAGCGGAAACAATCCCTCAGCATCAAATAAAATAAACAGATCTATTCGTTTCAGTGAATTTAGTATAATTCTAGTTACAATATCTAAAGCAAATACACTATAACCAGAGAACGAATGAATGAAAACAAATAACATGGCTTCTATATGCGGGAGCCTGTCGACATAAACAGAGAAGTTTGACATTAACCACCGTTCGGTCTATTCCTGCACTACGCTCTATACGCCCTCTACACTATGGGCAACGTTGGGCGAGTAGGGGCAATCACAATAGTGTAGATGGCCTAAATGTCTATGATCGGCCTTCATTGTAGATGTTTATTCATAATCGCCGTAATGGCGGCAAACATCGACGATCATTTTGTTGGGCCAACGCTGCCCATTGTGTAGAGGACCCATTACATCAAGCGAGCTGCTCGGTCGATATCCTAGCGATGCTCATCACCGCTAGTTACATATTCACATATCCACGGTGCATGTAATAACATTTTGTTAACTAGATAACATATTTAATGAGCTTAAGCTGCAAGCTCTGCATGGAACATCATTGGTTGATTAGTGACTATCAAAGCCATTTTCATATTTCAATTTTTTTGTGTGGTTCATAAAATATGTAGCACATTAATAACTACCATTTAGGTTAAGTAAGGTGACATGAATTAGATTAATTGATCAGCTCTACATACATCTCTTTACCCCGTAATTTTACGATCAACACTAATATTTAAATACGTCTGCCTATACAAGGTTACTGGAAATATTTAGTCGATAGAACCAAAACCAGTGTACGCTTTAACCAAAATCCATGTTTTTTTTTTTTATTGTCGATAGGGAAGCGCTTGACCACAATCTCGCCTGATGTTAAGCTGAGATGTGGTCTAAGATGGAACTCGCTTCCCTAGAAGGTACCTGTTCACTCTACGCTTGAAGACCCCCAGAATTAAGTCTAATTCTGAGTCATCACAATGTTATGTAGATTTTATTCACAGTGTATCAATTTAAAAATGTAAACACGCGTCCCTCCTTTCCAGTTAATTAAATAATAACTAAAAGACATGGCGGCAGCATCACTTGAGAGTTGAGACTGACACGACTTGCAGATGGCTGCAACGCTGCGTCCAACATCAATTTGTTGAATTTATTTCGAGCATCTGCCCGATGTAACGTGTTTACAAATATGTGGTAAACGAATCTGAAGTGACATGTTTTGTTTTGGTTCTGATTTTGATGTTTTTACAGAACGTATTTATATTGCAGCTTAAAGCGGGCAGGCGAATACACACACACTACACTACATCGACAGCCAGGCAGAATAACCATCTGCGAAACCATGTTATAGTTTAGAATTTGTGCTCTTTTCACATTTTATTTTAAATTGAATCCCAACATGCGGACTCGGAAACTTGCAATCAAATTTTGTTTTAGAAAAATAATACCCAACTCTGGTTTAAGTAACATTTTCGATTTTTTTAGAGATTAATGACATTAAATTATCTATTATATTATCAGTATTTCAATTTATACTATCGATATTCTATAGATCTCCGAAATAAAGTGTGAACATAAAATATGTTAGACAAATCATAAGCTATTCCCTAATATGAATCCCACCAAAAACATTTTCATGTAAAATGTTGCCAAGACGAGCCCATATGACTCGCACTGTCAAAAAGTTATCAGATCTCATGTAGAGCCAAGCTTCTAACACTACACGCCCTAACTCTACAAGGCCTAACTTCACAAACTCTACACCTTAGTCAAAATATGTGGCTTGGCCATTTCGCTACATTCACATCGGCGTAAGGTGAAAAATTAATTCACTGATCATTACTTTTGTGTTATACAATAGTTCTTGTAGTAACGAACGGCCAAGCCACATATTTTGACTAAGGTGTAGAGTTTGTGAAGTTAGGCCTTGTAGAGTTAGGGCGTGTAGTGTTAGAAGCTTGGCTCTACATGAGATCTGATAACTTTTTGACAGTGCGAGTCATATGGGCTCGTCTTGGCAACATTTTACATGAAAATGTTTTTGGTGGGATTTCATTTCTTTTTGTAAGTTGTTTGTAACAAAATTTTTTTTATTTTTTTCTTCTTTTTTTGGGGTGTATTTCTTGCACATCAGAGACGCCTTTTTTTATAGCCCACTCTCTTGTCAAGGACAATTTTTAGCTACTGTGTGGACGTAAGAGGCAGGAGACGTTCGCAACACTTTTATTCATTCATATTTATATGATCTGATCTGAAGTATACGTCTCAATATATTATGTCGATTAAATTTTTAATTTTTTTTTAACAAGGAGTACCTATACATATATATATCTAGGGGAACCAAGTTTTAGATTATTAGATTAGACCTCTAGCGTCATCAAAATTTAATTTAAAATTACAGGTCTCATACAAACTCCCATCCCCTAGTTTAAGGGGTTGGGGGATGAAAGTTACAAGTTTTATAATTTTTTTGTTGTTTGTGTGCTAATACTAGCTTACATACAAAATTTCAGCTTTCTAGGACATTAGGAAATACCTTAAGAATTTTGATGATCATCAGTGAGTCAGTGACGAAATTAGCGTTTTTTAGATATAAATAAAATCTGAAGCATAAAAGCTTATGTAATTAAAACTTAATATGTTCAATAAGTCCGCTATTGACAATATATCCCGAAAATTTTGTTGATCTAGCATAATCCAAACCCAAGTTATGAGGGTTCAAAAAAACGTCGAAGCGCTTCGAGAAAAGGTAGGTAGTGCCCGTGCGCTTCGCTTTCGCTTGGCTCGTCTTGGCGGGGGCACTACCGTGCCCCCAGATTACTCCGATAACTGTAGGATATGTTAATCGCTAACACATTAGAAGCAACAGACAAATTAATGAAAAAATATGCTCATATAATATAAAATTATCAAAGACGCGTGAAGAATAACGCAAACACGTCGCTCGGAGCCACTTCAAACGTCAGCGGAAGACGAGGCGTGTTATTTTCGATGTTTAATTTCCCCTCGAGACTTCCTCGCGCTTAACTCTTCCGAATTCACCTTTTTCATTTAAATAATTTATAACGTTATAAAAGGCGTATGGTCTTGAAATGTCGTATATCCTTGTGGTGTATGAGAAATATGCATTATTCATCTTTTGATCTGAACAAATTTTTCGTGATTGGGAATATGCCTTGTATCACATTCAGGGAACCCGTCATTGTCGACTTGAAGTAAAACCTGTTTGCTTATTTAAACCATAACTCTACTTTTTATATTGCTATAAAATGATTTATTTTTTTTCGCTAAATCATATCTTGTCCTATACCCTTATCAAAATGAAGTTCAAACCATAATTTATTAGAAACATAGTTATTACTTATTAGTATGCGTAGTCTATAAAAAAAACTATCAGAATCAGATTTCTCTATAATAACGGTTTTAATAATAACTTCTTGTTATTCTTAATACTGGGTAATGGAAAAAGTATTGTCTTTAAATAGCTGCAGAAGACAGAACTTGATAGTTATCCGTAAGACGCGACTGACGATGACGCCCAGCGGCTCAGATTTAAAGATATTTACATTTTTCTTCTGTTCATTTTCTTGTGGGCTTATACATTAATTATTTACTTTTTTGTTTACTTTAAGAACAAGGACGATTACAATTTAGCATGATCAAATATTTTGCATTACATATATAAGGCGATAGGTCGAACCGGAACCCTGACTTGATTTTGATTTTATAAACTCTAGCATTTGCGTTGTTTGTTAAATAATATGTAGATTCCCATACTTACAACCGGTTGCATGTCAATGATACAAACTAAACGTTATACCCTCACCAGCTGTAACCGTTTCGAGTAATCACAATCGATTGACGCAATAAAAAGTTATGCGGGCAACTACAAAAAACATACATTCGACAATTTAAATTTAGTTACCAAGAATTTGCAGTTTAATTTATTAAAACGCCCACATATTTCCTTCACTTCACTTTAGATTACAGAACTATGTATGTATATTTTGAAAGATCTCTGATAACAAAGTTAAAACGGTTTGGGCAATTATTAATGGTGAAATGGGCAAAAGCCAATCAAATAGTACCATAAAACTAGTTAATGCTGGTAGGGTCATTGACATTGACATTGCTGATGTTGCGCTTGCTTTTGAAGATTTTTTTAGTAGTGTCCCTGCTAGTATTACCGAAAAATTAAATTCGTCATCAGCGCTTGCGGAGTCCTACTTGAGGGACCATGTTGCTGAGTGTAATGTATTATTTGAATTGCGACATGTGACTGCAGAGGAAATTGTTAAAACTTTTAAAACATTAAACTTAAAAAAAACATGTGATCTCTGGGGAATGTCTGTAAATCTAGTAAATAATATTATAGAAAACATTGCCAACCACTTAGCGTTTATATTTAATCAATGTTGTGACTGTGGTATATTCCCTGATTTATTAAAGTTAAGTAAAGTTATTCCTTTATTTAAAAGTGGTGACCAAGAAGACTGTAATAACTATAGGCCAATTTCCATTTTACCAACTTTGAGCAAAGTCTTCGAGAAATTAATTTTAAACCAATTATGTAGTCATTTTGTATCAAATGGATTACTGCACGCCAAACAGTTTGGTTTCACAAAGGGGCGCTCTACCACTGATGCTGGAATAGCTCTTTTGTCACTTATATATAAAGCATGAGAAAATTCAAAGAATGGTTTGGGGATATTCTGCGACCTTTCTAAGGCTTTTGACTGTGTAGAACATACCACTCTATTACGGAAACTAAATTTTTATGGTATTAAAGGTTTATCTCAGGACCTCATAGCTTCATATCTTCAGAACAGGGTACAAACCGTTGTTGTTAATGGAGAGAAATCTCGCGGTGCGCCGATTAACATAGGTGTTCCGCAGGGATCTATCTTAGGACCGTTTTTGTTCTTAGTATATATTAATGACCTACCTTATTATTTGCAGGATATGTGTGAAATAGTACTGTTTGCAGATGATACCTCATTAATATTTAATGTGGATAGACATGACACAAATGTTGACGAAGTAAACTCTGCTCTTTTACGCATATCCAAATGGTTCACTGCTAATAATTTATTATTAAATGCAAAAAAAACAAATTGTGTTGAATTTATCCTTCCAAATGTAAAAAAGGTGAAAAGGGATATTATTTTAAACGGGGAGGTATTATACCCTGTGGATTCTACTGTTTTTCTTGGTTTGACACTAGATGAGAAGCTACAATGGGGGGCCCATGTTGCCACCACCGCTGCTAAGCTTAGTTCAGCTGCATAATGCATATGCAGTTCGAAGAATAAGGCATCTCACCGATGAAGACACGGCTAGATTGGTTTATTTTAGCTACTTTCATAGCATTATGTCCTATGGAATTCTGCTATGGGGCAGGGCTGCAGATATAGAAACTATATTTATATTACAGAAAAGAGCCATACGCTCTATATATAATTTACGTGCTAGGGACTCACTAAGAGATCTCTTTAAGAATACTGGTATCCTCACAGTACCATCACAGTATATATTTAATAATATTTTATATGTACACAAAAACGCAGACTTACACACAAGAGTAGGAGATAGACACCGTTATGGCACAAGGAACCGAAATAAAATTGAAATGCCATTTTACCGGTTAGCTAAAGTTAAAAATTCATTTATGGGCCAAGGTATACTTTTTTACAACAGAATTCCTCATAGTATTAAAGAGTTTAGTAGTGCTAAATTTAAAAATTATGTAAAAAACGTATTAGTTCAGAGAGCCTATTACAGCATTAAGGAATATATGGAAGATAAAAACCCATGGAGGGTTGTCGCGTAAAAACCACAGGACAGTTCTTTGGCATATTATGATATATACGTACAGTTACTTACATATTTTGTAAAATTAAATTGTAATACTGAAATGATTTAAATAGCAACTATGGAGTTTCTTGCCGATTCTTCTCCATAGATACTGCTTTCCGAATCGGTGGTAAATGTTAAAAATATGTATTGACGTTTCAAAAGTGCTTCTCGAAGAAGTTTAATTGAATAAATAAATGTTTGAGTTTGAGTTTGAGTTTGAAAGAGCAACTATAGAGCAATTTCTAGTTCCCGTTCGCTCTTCTCTGTAGAAACTCTTTTCCAAACCAATGAAGACGGTAAAACTGTATTATAAGAATTCAAAAGTGCTTTTAGAAGAAGTCTTATTGCATAAGTAAATGTTTGAGTTTAAATAAAGTCAATGCTGAGAGACTTATTTGTTGTATGACATGTTCTACGTAGGTGAGACGAAACTTATCATTGATGTAACTTGATACAAAGCAGAAAAGTGATCAACACTCCTAAGTACGCATATTTAAACATAATCAATGTCCGGAGCGCTCCCCTCGCTCGCTCAGCAATAATTATATCTGAAGCACGCGACATAATGACGTGTAATGATTAGCTTCGAGCCGAACTCCAATCTGCTAAATCTGTTTTTAATTCCCGTCACGTCGGCTTATCGAGAGAAACTTACTCATGCTGACTCAAGCTGCACCTTATTTGTCCAACTGTTTTGAAAACTGTACGCTGGTTTCGCCGTTAATGCGAATTGTTTAGTTTTGATTAATATACTTACTCGTAAGGAGATTAGGTATGACATCATGCTTTGCTTTGTTGTTGGTTTAAAAATAATACGTTTTACGCGTAGGTATGTTTGTTTGCTTTTGCTGTGTGAACAGACTAATAGGTTAAGGTTAGTAATTTTTCGAAAATTTTATCGAATTTTGTAAGTATATTGTACAATTGTACATAATTCGTTTAGTTATTTGCGTGCGGATCTCTAGTAAAATTGCCAACGCCGCATGGTTAATAACATGTAATATGTCATAAAGTAAGTATATAAATTTGTAATAGTCGTTATTTATTATACTAATAATGAAACCGGCATACGATGTTATTATTCACGTGAAATGATTATTCATCGTCCTCTGGAATAAATTAAACAAAACAAAATTTTATTTAGGCAGAAATAACTTAATTAACGTTGAGTAAGAGTAATTATTTATGCCAATAAATTCTAAAAGAATTTCGTTCCCACGGGAAAATTCATTCCACACAAAACATTTATTTTTATTTCTTAACTACTATAAACTAAACATTTCACAATAAAATCTCACTATCCCAAAGGCCAAAACATTTCTAATAGGTATAACTCTACTACTGAAAAACTACTCTACTAATAATAGATTTTCAGTAGTAATAAGATTTAACTTTTATCTCTGAATACATCGAGTAGTAATTTATATGAACATATTTTTATATATGAAATATGGAAATGATTAGTATATATCATTACATTGTACACTACGCCTGTCCAACTTAAGTGAAAGAAATAACGTGTAAGATGTAGCGATAACAAAATATGTACTGAATATTTCAGAATATTTACGCCCGAACAAATGAATAACAATATACTCACCTCAGAAATATTTATAAGAAAAACTCCACCTCCAATAACTCGAGCATTTGACAGTTTTATGTGTTGACGAGAGAGAACGGTACGTTAGTTTATTAAGCGTTGTCTGCGATCATCATTTATGTTCAAAAACTGGCATTAAATGCAGTATTTGTTATTCTTTCACTTTATTAACTGGAACAGCCTGGTGGTTTTATAATTTTATACAAAATAGCATTTTTTAAATAGTTTCAACTTCAAGAGTGAAAAATGGAATAATAACAAGTTATCATTGATTGTTTCAGGCCATTGCGAACTACGGGGTTGGTTCAGGTGCCGTTCAGGTGCCGTTTCGACGCCTGAAAATTGAACAAACGCTATCGAAGCCAGTGCGGTAGATAAAAGAAGTTCATTAAACCGGCCGCGCCGTAGACAAAGGCGCATTCACACCGGTCGGCTCTCGCGAGTGTTCACGTTCATTATAAATCCGGACTAATTGGCCATGTCCGCTCCAATTGTAGCCCTACAAGTGTAGGAACAAATGAACGCAGCTTGTATTCTCAATAATCACCGCTAACGAGTGAGTCACACGCGCCGCTGCAGCGCTGCGAGCGCCCCTGCCCGCTGCGCCTATATACATACATACAGCTGCTGAAAGCGCTGGACAGTGTTGACCAGCTTACTGCTTTAATACTATAGGAATAGCCATTGATATTGTTTTTGTTGATATGATGTAAGAAATAAGGTATATACAGTTAGTAAGCTGCTAAATAGAGCAATAGTTCATCGTTACATTTAACATGAATACTATCGGTTGTCTAGTTTATGTAAATAAAACAGTTTTGCTTACTTAGTATGTATTTGCCAAGATATCTGTTTATCAATGTTACATAATAATTTTTTATTATCTTTGACCTATTCTTATTATACACATATTACACGAATAATAGGAAGGTATGCTGCACATATTTATATTCAAGGGATTTGTTTCAGTCGGTATCATATTATAATTAGAATTATCACTTATAATACCACAAGAGCTTCAAAATTATCGGGTATTTTCCGATAGGTTCGTTGCAAACAAATGAAGGAGTCAAGTTTTTAGTCAAGGTTAAAAAATCACGAGCGCGAAGCGCGAGTGATTTTTCCTGAAAAACTTGACGACTTTATTTGTTTGCAGGGAACCTTGAGGGAAATGCCAGATAATTTTGAAGCTCGTGTGGTATTCGGGGGATTATTTTTCCGTCCCAAATGTCGGCCAATAATTTCACAATTGAATTCAACCTGTCAGTTTGACGTCAACGACCAGAGAAAATTTTCAAAAAATTATCAGTATAATACCATGTAGGTTGTACCACGTGACGTCGAATGGTGCAATTCTATTGGTCGATATTTGGGTCGGAAAAATAATCAAGGATAATATGATATAATATTAGCATTTGAATGTGATAAACAATAGTCTCATCTATTACCGCATTGTTGCATGCACTGTTGAGTCAGAGAGAACAATGCACCTGCTCTAAGGCCACTTCTCATATTGAGATTTTTCCGTATTTATAGGCTGTATACACCTGATTTTAATTAAAACCCTTTCTTAAAATTCAAACAATAGAAAATTATAAATATACGAACAAATATACTCGGCCCTAAACTTTTATTAATTTATGAAAAGGTTTGTAATTTTTGTAAACATACCTTTGTGTATTGGATTTGCGAAATATTTCTAAAACTGTTGTATTCTGTTTGTATTCTCTATCTTTTCTTTGAAAAAAAATATCTTATATCCAAAAGTATAATAATATTAAATACTAATTATCCCTGTGGTTGCACTAGTGGACAAAACTTTTACCCCTTTTATTACCTGAAAAAAGGTAGTCTCCGTGACTCTAGGTGGTCAACTATATATCTTTATTCCAAATTTCTGAATCTGAATCTGAATGGATTACTTAATGGATCTAAGCTGGTTTTTACAAAATTTACAATCATAATCATAATTTATAATATGCGCCCTACAAACCTCCGCTTATAGTTACAACTTTAACGACCATATTAAAATGAATGGTTGAAGAATCGTGTCGCAAGTGTGATCCTTACTTAATGATCTAAGGATCCGAGTAATATAGTTCATCGCAGATTCACGGCAGCGTCGCCGGACCCTCATTATAATTTAACGGCGCCTGTTATGGCCTGTTCCTGACCTTTTATCCTGATTTGGCGAAAAATCTTCACGCGATAGTATCTTTTATAATACACATAACTATTTTTGCTTACTTTTCAACGTTCCGCTTTAATATCGCTATTATAATGACCGTATTATATCGATAGCTTGCAAAACTAATTGGGCACAACTATTATGTCGATTGATCATTAAATTTAATGATTATTATTATTGTATCGTTCCATATCAGATTTTGTATGAATTTGTTTGATCCTAAACAATATTGAAATCATATGAGTTTAAGGGATGTCTGTTGGAAAATCAGGAAAATAGATAAGAAATATAAATTCTCATTTATTCAGCTTGCATGTCGTTACTTTAATGATGTTCTCAAAATCATTAAAGCCATGTAAATATATTTATATATCATGTATTCGCCAGTTGAAATCGTTAATTGTATCGTTATACTCTCTGTAACTCTAGATTCTAGAATAATCTTTTTGGTAGAGTTATGAAATAAAATTTAATCTATATTATGTACGATGTACGTAAATAAAATAAAAACATCTTTGTATCGCTTACAAAATATAAACCCAGTAAATAAACATCTCTCTTCCGAGCTAGCATAATCTTACTTGAAAGAAGTCACTTCTACAGAAAGAAATATAACATTACTGAAGGATTCAATTAAAAATGTCCACTGGTAGCGAAACACTTGTCATGGTGAAGTGGATAAAATGCTCTCATCAGATAGAAGTAAGAAATGTGTCATGTCGCAGCTTTCCGCCGCCATTACACGATCGCGCTGGACTCTCAGCCGGCTGCTCTTGACCTACAAACTACTCAAACTTCAGGGACCGCTCCACTAACATTGATATTATATTCTTTTAAGTGCTTTTTATTTGCTGATAATTGTAGAGAAAAATATTGTGGAACATTGTAGCATGAAAATAATATTATAAAGAGTAAATATTTAATATCTTTAAGTACCTACAACTTCTTTAGGCGCGTTGAGAGTAAAATTTCATGGTCGCATTATGGTAATACCGTCACGTCATGGAGTAAGGCAATGATTTTGGTATTCTCTAATCTTGGCTTTCGAATCTTGCTATAGAAGTTTCACTTCTGACACGTTTGCTCGGCACACACGCTCATTTTTATTGTTTCTACGTGTTTTCTCCACCCTATGTCCACCCGGGTGATATCAGCGCAAGCTTTAACTAAGTATACAATTTACTATTCAGTATCCTTATTTGTTATTTTTTATGTTTAAAGGGGTGGGAATTTGATAGCACAGGAAATTAATCTGGTAAAATACTAACCGCTGCACGCCTCTGAGGATGTTTCAAACCACAAACTTCCTGTCTCAGCGGCCCTTCGATTGATCAGTATTATTTTTCACCTAATCTCACGATCACACCACAAGCCCTCAATTTTTTAATGTTAAGACATTTCCAGGTGTATCTTATGAGCATTTCAGGTTAGATCTACAATTCCTGCTGCGCTACATAGAGCCGTCACAGTCGAGGCGCTGACCATCAATAAAGACACAATAGCATCAATTTGTCGAGTGTCGTCGCTGGCTGATGTCCCGCAAATTAATTCATTGGCCGCTCTCCGGTCAGCGAAACCGTTTGCGCTTTACCGACCACAAATTATCTTCTTTCATTGGACGCCCATTATCCTACGTTTATTCAGAGCCTTGATCCAATGATGTATTGTTATATAACGGCTGGGTAGACGGACACTAATCACTGTAGTGCCTTATGTCATTTCATCTAACCTTCAAATAACGTAAATGAAATTGCGTGGCTTGTTGGGGTTTATTACAGATGTAATTTGAAATGATATATATATATATATATATGTGTGTATACATACGATGACTACAATCACATCGGCAGAAGACAAATTGGTAAACTCTAAATGTCGTGACTCAAACAATAAACGAAATTAATATAAAAATAGAGAAATACGGACGTCTGAGTAAAAACAATTTAACAGAGTGTTGAATGATAAAATGCCTCATAACTAATAATAGTGCTATAACTCTGAAAGCTTCTCAAGATCGCCTTTTATCACCGGTAGTCTCTACTCTCTACCTTAGTCCTTTATCCGTTGAAAAAATTCGCTAATGGTATTCGTGCAAAGGATAATCTTAAACCGTAGCAATTGAAAAATTAGGGACATATTGTATTTTGAATTGAAGTATGTAATGAATTGTAACGAGTGGTTAAAACTGACCCGATTCGAATAACTGTCCTATTTTCTTGAGATTTAATCGAAATATTCATCTCTCTAGAAATCATTACTCTATATTTATAAAGAATAAGTACCGGGTATATAAAAATAGTGCACAATATAGTGTAGAGATAATAAATATAAGCAAACATTCCAACTTGGCTGCGCCGCTGTCTGAAGGACGCGCGGTGACCCGACCGCGGCTTTTTGCGCTCTCTCGCTTCGGTGGAAGGTATCTGTGCTTAGCGAAACATTTTCAAAAGATTTTCAAGAAAAAAATCATTAAAAATAAAGAATAATTTTCCACGCTCAAAAAGTTATTATTTAAATTTTAAAAGGTGTAACTAGTAGGGTCTATTGGCCATTGCCTAGTTCAGAGCATTGTCTGATTCAGAAAAAAATCATCCAAAAAAGCATCTTTTTACATAATTATCTACTACCAAGTTCCACGTGTAACATATCAAACTAACCCGTAACTTACAGCCAATCATAATAAACTGTGTGTCAAACTTCATTCGATTCACGCGTAAAGTCGTTTGGAAGTTTTATCGTTGGCCACATTACACATAGCTCGAGCGCTATACTTACAAATTGTTTGAATGATGTTGACACTTTCTTAAGTTAAAACATAACCTTTACCGCGGTGGTCTGAATCTCTTTCACCGTTTAACTGTAATGTTCGACTGCGGTCGTGTCGTGAAGGATTGCCGAGTTGCCGACACCGCGATATTTTTGTGCACTCGGCGCACCCACCCATCCGTACACACGTTTCTCTCTTATATTCTTTCGGCTTGTTTCAATTACTATACGAAGATAATGATTTATTTAAATTATATACTTACATTCCAAGTTTAATAAATTAAGTCTTGTATTCATTCAATAAAAAAGTTACACATTTATAATCTTTAGGATCGGGGCAAATATTCGTAAGTAGGTAAGTAATACCAAAAAGAAATATGAATTTGATGGCATTGACAAGTGATTCATCTTCATAGCTGAATCATGTTTGTACGCCTTATTCATATGATATGAAAAAACAAAATGTGCAACCCGATCTTGCTCTGCTCTACAAAGTTGCGCACAAGCTCAAAGCTCATGTTACGACGTGTTATGAGTTTTTGTATTGTTTTTATTAATATTA
>CAJQZM010036169.1:25465-42334 GCA_907164665.1 Colias nastes
GTATATTTGTTCGTATATTTATAATTTTCTATTGTTTGAATTTTAAGCAAGGGTTTTAATTAAAATCAGGTGTATACAGCCTATAAATACGGAAAAATCTCAATATGAGAAGTGGCCTTAGAGCAGGTGCATTGTTCTCTCTGACTCAACAGTGCATGCAACAATGCGGTAATAGATGAGACTATTGTTTATCACATTCAAATGCTAATATTATATCACATTATCCTTGATAATTCTAATTATAATATGATACCGACTGAAACAAATCCCTTGAATATAAATATGTGCAGCATACCTTCCTATTATTCGTGTAATATGTGTATATACAGGGTGTCCCACTGTTGGTATACTAAGCTCAAAGGAGGTTATAGTTTTGCATACGCTGAGTACGTAAAAAATACTTATAAAATTCCAGACGCAATTTTTTTTCAAATAGATGAATTCTTAAAACTCTATGTGTACACCCATATCAAGCAATCGGCCCAACTTTGCTACCAGCACGTGAACTATCGTTTAAGATTATGTTTTCATAGACAAAATGCTCACATTAGCGTAGCGGTATATGCCGGCTGCGCGAAGCTAGTGATGAAAACATGGATTTTCAGGAAAAATTTAGCAAACATTTTTTGATGTAATTTTGTTGTTTAAGTATTTTTTACGTGATCAGTGTATGCAAAACTACAAGTCCCTTCACGCTTAGTATACCAATAGTGGGACAGCCTGTATAATAAGAATAGGTCAAAGATAATAAAAAATTATTATGTAACATTGATAAACAGATATCTTGGCAAATACATACTAAGTAAGCAAAACTGTTTTATTTACATAAACTAGACAACCGATAGTATTCATGTTAAATGTAACGATGAACTATTGCTCTATTTAGCAGCTTACTAACTGTATATACCTTATTTCTTACATCATATCTACAAAAACAATATCAATGGCTATTCCTATAGTATTAAAGCAGTAAGCTGGTCAACACTGTCCAGCGCTTTCAGCAGCTGTATGTATGTATATAGGCGCAGCGGGCAGGGGCGCTCGCAGCGCTGCAGCGGCGCGTGTGACTCACTCGTTAGCGGTGATTATTGAGAATACAAGCTGCGTTCATTTGTTCCTACACTTGTAGGGCTACAATAATTGGAGCGGACATGGCCAATTAGTCCGGATTTATAATGAACGTGAACACTCGCGAGAGCCGATCGGTGTGAATGCGCCTTTGTCTACGGCGCGGCCGGTTTAATGAACTTCTTTTATCTACCGCACTGGATTCGATAGCGTTTGTTCAATTTTCAGGCGTCGAAACGGCCCCTACGAAGCATCCCCGTAGTTCGCAATGACCTGTAACAATCAATGATAACTTATTATTATTCCATTTTTGGCTCTAACTATTGAATTCAATGTTCTTTGTCACAAATTGTAAAATCATAAGCAGTTCCAATTAATAAAGTGAAAGAATAACAAATACTGCATTTAATGCAAGTTTTTGAAGATAAATGATGATCGCAGACAACGCTATACAGCTTAATAATAAACTAACGTACCGTTCTCTCTCGTCAACACATAAAACTGTCAAATGCTCGAGTTATTGGAGGTGGAGTTTTTCTTATAAATATTTCTGAGGTAAGTATATTGTTATTCATTTGTTCGGGCGTAAATATTCTGCATCTTCTTCATCTTACACGTTATTTCTTTCACTTAAGTTGGACAGGCGTAGTGTACAATGTAATGATATACTAGCTATAATATGAAATATGGAAATTACTACTCGATGTATTCAGAGATAAAAGTTAAATCTTTAAGTTTTTCAGTAGTAGAGTTATACTTACTTATTAGAAATGTTTTGGGATAAGTACTGAGATTTTATTGTTAAATGGTAGTTTATTATTTTGTTAAATGTTTGGTTTATAGTAGTTAAGAAATAAAAAAAATGTGTGCGTGTACTAGAGTACACACGTAAGAAGTGAAACTTCTTTATGACCTTATTTTTCAAAAAATAATTTACTATCTACACTAATATTATAAAGAGGAAAACTTTGTTTGTTTGATTGTAATGAATAGGCTCATAAACTACTGGACCGATTTTAAAAATTCTTTCACCATTCGAAAGCTACATTATCCACGAGTAATATAGGCTATATATTATCACGCTAAGACCAACAGGAGCGGAGCCACGCGGGTGAAACCGCGCGACACAGCTTGTATACAATATTACAGAAATACGTTAGTCTAACATTCTCGTCGCTTCGCTCCTCGCTACCTATTTAAATATTTACACCAGCCGCTGCTGCAACTTGCTCGCTTCGCTCGCTCGGCTCGTGAGTCGTGCGGTAGTTCAAAAGTTAACCTAAGATGCTCGTCGCTTCGCTCCTCGCTACCTATTTGAATATTTACGCCGGCCACTGCCGTGACTCGCTCGCTTCGCTCGCTCCGCTCGTGCGGTAGTTCAAAAGACCAAGGGAGACGCCAAAAAATTCGAGTTATAGAGTTTTCAACTTATAAAGGATTTCGACTTAGGCGGATTTTGATTGGAAATAAAGAGTTATTCTTATAAATTTTGAATTCACAAAATCATAATTGAACACCAATCAAGCAAACACGTGTTTACGTGAGTCATAGATTTATTATCGTATACTCCTAAAATGTTTTCTAAGAAACAATAGTGTACTTACATTGTCGGCAAGTTCTTAAAGGCGGTAACTTATTTTTGTTCGAACAATAGAGGTAATAAATTCCTAATGATCAAGTTGTAAAGGTTGTAAAATAAAAAAAGATGGCGCGTAACGCAAAAACGTTACACTAAATTTTTGTCCAACCCCGATAAAGAAGTTTCACTTCAAAAATAAACGTTTTGTGAAAACGAATTTTACCGTGGGAACGAAATTCCTTTAGAATTTATTGGCATAATGAAATTACTCTTACTCAACGTTAATTATTAAGTTATTTCAGCCTAAATAAATTTTTGTTTTGTTTAATTTATTCCAGAGGACTATGAATAATCATTTCACGTGAATAATAACATCGTATGCCGGTTTCATTATTAGTATAATAAATAACGACTATTAAAAATTTATATACTTACTTTATGACATATTACATGTTATTAACCATGCGGCGTTGGCAATTTTACTAGAGATCCGCACGCAAATAACTAAACGAATTATTTGTAAAGGTACGATTAAAAAAATCTGAAACATTACTTAACTTTACATACCAGATTGCTCACACAACAAAAGCAAGCAAACATATTATTTTTAAACCAACAACAAAGCAAAGCATGATGTCATACCTAATCTCCTTACGAATGAGTATATTAATCAAAACTAAACAATTCGCATTAACGGCGAAACCAGCGTACAGTTTTCAAAACAGTTGGACAAATAAGGTGCAGCTTGAGTCAGCATGAGTAAGTTTCTCTCGATAAGCCGACGTGACGGGAATTAAAAACAGATTTAGCAGATTGGAGTTCGGCTCGAAGCTAATCATTACACGTCATTATGTCGCGTGCTTCAGATATAATTACTGCTGAGCGAGCGAGGGGAGCGCTCCGGACATTGATTATGTTTAAATATGCGTACTTAGGAGTGTTGATCACTTTTCTGCTTTGCATCGAGTTACATTTTATAATGATAAGTTTCATCTCTCCTACGTAGAACATGTCATACAACAAAGAAGTCTCTCAGCTTTGACTTTATTTAAACTCAAACATTTACTTATGCAATAAGACTTCTTCTAAAAGCACTTTTGAATTCTTATAATACAGTTTTACCGTCTTCATTGGTTTGGAAAAGAGTTTCTACAGAGAAGAGCGAACGGGAACTAGAAATTGCTCTATAGTTGCTCTTTCAAAATGTACATACATAGTTCTGTAATCTAAAGTGAAGTGAAGGAAATATGTGGGCGTTTTAATAATAATTAAACTGCAAATTCTTGGTAACTAAATTTAAATTGTCGAATGTATGTTTTTTGTAGTTGCCCGCATAACTTTTTATTGCGTCAATCGATCGTGATTACTCGAAACGGTTACAGCAGCTGGTGAGGGTATAACGTTTAGTTTGTATCATTGACATGCAACCGGTTGTAAGTATGGGAATCTACATATTTAACAAACAACGTAAATGCTAGAGTTTATAAAATCAAAATCAAGTCAGGGTTCCGGTTCGACCTATCGCCTTATAAATGTAATGCAAAATATTTGATCATGCTAAATTGTAATCGTCCTTGTTCTTACAATAAACAAAAAAGTAAATAATTAATGTATAAGCCCACAAGAAAATGAACAGAAGAAAAATGTAAATATCTTTAAATCTGAGCCGCAGGGCGTCATTCGCGTCTCACGGATAACTATCAAGTTCTGTCTTCTGCAGCTATTTAAAGACAATACTTTTTCCATTACCCAGTATTAAGAATATCAAGAAGTTATTATTAAAACCGTTGTTATAGAGAAATCTGATTCTGAAAGTATTTTTTTATAGACTACGCATACTAATAACTATGTTCCTTTTAAATTATGGATTGAACTTCATTTTGATAAGGGTCTAGGACAATATGTTTTAGCGAAAAAAAAAATCATTTTATAACAATGTAAAAAGTAGAGTTATGGTTTAAATAAGCAAACAGATTTTACTTCAAGTCGACAATGACGGGTTCCCTGAATGTGATACAAGGCATATTCCCAATCACAAAAAATTTGTTCAGATCAAAAGATGATTAATGCATCTTTCTCATACACCAAGGATATACGACATTTCAAGACCATACCTTGCCTTTTATAACGTTATAAATTATTAAAATGAAAAAGGTGAATTCGGAAGAGTTAAGCGCGAAGAAGTCTCGAGGGGAAATTAAACATCGAAAATAACACGCCTCGTCTTCCGCTGACGTTTGAAGTGGCTCCGAGCGACGTGTTTGCGTTATTCTTCACGCGTCTTTGATAATTTTATATTATATGAGCATATTTTTTCATTAATTTGTGTTGCTTCTTCTGTTCGTTAGCGATTAACATATCCTACAGTTATCGGGTTAATTCATATTAGGGAATAGCTTATGGTTTGCCTAACATATTTTATGTTCACACTTTATTTCGGAGATCTATAGAATATCGATAGTATAAATTGAAATACTGATAATCTAATAGATAATTTAATGTCATTAGTCTCTAAAAAAATCGAAAATGTTACTTAAACCAGAGTTGGGTATTATTTTTCTAAAACAAAATTTGATTGCAAGTTTCCGAGCCCCCATGTTGGGATTCAATTTAAAATAAAATGTGAAAAGAGCACAAATTCTAAACTATAACATGGTTTCGCAGATGGTTATTCTGCCTGGCTGTCCGCGTCGATGTAGTGAAGCGATATTCGCCTGCCCGCTTTAAGCTACAATATAAATACGTTCTGTAAAAACATCAAAATCAGAACCAAAACAAAACGTGTCACTTCAGATTCGTTAACCACATATTTGTAAACACGTTACATCGGGCAGATGCTCGAAATAAATTCAACAAATTGATGTTGGACGCAGCGTTGCAGCCATCTGCAAGTCGTGTCAGTCTCAACTCGCAAGTGATGCTGCCGCCATGTCTTTTAGTTATTATTTAATTAACTGAAAAGGAGGGACGCGTGTTTACGTTTTTAAATTGATACACTGTGAATAACATCTACATAACATTGTGATGAGTCAGAATTAGACTTAATTGGTTTTTGGTTAAAACTTACTCTGGTTATTAAACCATTAGGTTCGATTGATTTAAATATTTCCATTAACGCTGTGTCATGGCATAGGTAATACCTAATAGTGTTGTTCGTAAAGTTACGGGGTATATTAATAGAGCTGATCTACTGAATTTAATTCACTTTACCTTACTTACCTAATGTAAACGATACTCATTTATGTGGTACATATTTTATGAACACAATTAAAATTGAAATATGAAAACGGCTTTGATAATCAACCAATGATGTTCCATGTAGAGCTTGCAGCTTATGCTCATTAAATCTTTTATCTAGTTAACAAAATGTTATTACCTGCACTGTGGATATGTGAATATGTAACTAGCGGTGATGAGCATCGCTAGGATATCGACCGAGCAGCTCGCTTGATGTAATGAGTCCTCTACACAATGGGCAGCGTTGGCCCAACAAAATGATCGTCGATGTTTGCCGCCATTACGGCGATTATGAATAAACATCTACAATGACGGCCGATCATAGACATTTAGGCCTTCTACAGTATCGTGATGGCCTCTACTCGCCCAACGCTGCCCATAGTGTAGAGGGCGTATACAGCGTAGTGCAGGAATAGACCGAACGGTGGTTAATGTCAAACTTCTCTGTTTATGTCGACAGGCTCCCGCATATAGAAGCCATGTTATTTGTTTTCATTCATTCGTTCTCTGGTTATGGTGTATTTGCTTTAGATATTGTAACCGGAATTATACCAAATTCACTGAAACGGATAGATCTGTTTATTTTATTTGATGCTGAATGATTGTTTCCGCTCGTAAATATTCCGCGTTTATTATAATGCTTATCATAATATAAATTATCTATCTTTACCAACTTAAACTATTTACATATTGTTGACCACTAATACTTTATGTACCTATTGAAATTAATTTTAAATATATTTTTTAAGAAAAGTAAGTATAAAGAAACTTTCCTCATATTTTATCCACACTATAAGCAGATAGGACAATAATTAGCCAGAGGAAGTTTATAATCGAAAAAATCAACTCACGTTGCGTGTATTACAATGTTGTTCTCACAAAAATAAAAGCTGAGACATTATAATAGTGTTCAATTACAAATAGTGAGACAGCGGGAGTCACGCACGCTCTCCGGTCGTAACGTCTGCCATCAGCCCTCTCAGTCAATGACATGAACGGTACCGATTCTTTAAATACACTCCGGGATATCGCTCTGTTACTAATTTGGTCAGAAGAATGCAAACACCAGCTAACACGCCTATAAAAGTTAAACGAAACTTTCTGATTGAAATTCTTTAGTCCTTTGTGTGCATTCTTTGATCTATTGATATTGGTTCCACATGGGTTGCAGCAAATTACAGTGTGTTATTATGTTTGTTTACGTTACAGAGCTTACAATTGCGTAGCAAGTTTTTTTTGTATTATATGGTGTTTAGAATATGAAAATAACGTATAATTCATACGTTGAGAGCCAATAATATCACAAATTAAATAGTTGAATGTTACGTATAGTTTGAAGGCATGATTATCCAGGATTATTCGTGAGAGTACACGGAGAACTTTAAAACTGACAACTTAGTACTTCTGAATTCGCGATCGAGTTGTAGTTTTCAATTTTAGTTAGTTATTAATTTACAGAACATCGTTTGCCATTATATTACCTACGTACAAAGTACTATTAATGTTTTTTATATTCTCATATAAAGAAATGGACTACTCAGTAGGTACTATTTCAGTACAATAAAGTACTATTATGTATTTACTTCTATGGATCTGTTCTTACAATTAACTAAAATTATACGAGTCTACCGTTCTATTCTAATATGTAAGAGCTATTAAATACACTCACTATGGAGACTCACAGAAAACGTCATCAAAACGAACTTATTTCTTAAATATACACGCGCTGGATCTTAAGGTAATAATCTATATAATAAAACTCAAAGGTGACTGATATAGTGATCTATCAACGCACAGCCCAAACCACTGGACGTATCGGGCTGAAATTTGGCATGCAGGTAGATGTAAGGACGTAGGCATCCGCTAAGAAAGGATTTCCCGAAAATCTTGCGGGAACGGGGAAAAACGGGGATGCACGTACAAAGTCGTGGGCGGAAGCTAGTAATTAATGAGAAGAAATATAAAACTTGTGTCAAACTAAAAATACATTACAGTAGAGCATCAGTATATCAAAATATACTAATAACGATACTAATAAACGATAATAATAAATCGTAATAAATTTATTATCGTTGTAACTGGGCTGAATTATAAAAGTTTACAACATGGCACATAATTTCTCTAAGTATTATCAGCTGCAATCGCCAGCACGTCGCAAACGCTGACCCAGAAGGAACACCCAAAACTTTCTATCGTCGATAAACAATGTATTTTATTGTCATTTTTTATTTCACCTTCATTTTAATGATTCTAGTCTATTTCATTGCGACCTCATTAGTTTTAACTATCAATCGATTTGAGGTTTGAATTTTAAAACTAACCTCATTTCAAAAATCTATCGCTACTTTTTATTAAACATTTGCAGTGCTTTTGGAAATAAAAATTGAAATGTATTCGAGTATTGGAATAGAAAAACAAAACACAGTTATTGTTCGTTAAAATTGTAATTTATTGAATATTTCGGTTGTGTTTGTATAAATTATTACTTGGTGTCTGCTATCTAGGCAAAGTTAAACTATTGTACAGCACACAAGGGTCCATATTAGTGAGCTATGTTAAACTATGTATCATTACTAATATTCCTTTGAACCTTACAACTAATGAAAGCACTTTAAATTTTAATGAATAAGGTTCCTTTCATAATAATAATTAATATGTTAGTATCTCCATACATTCGTAAATAATTAAAGGAACAGAGTGTATTGAATAAATTAATACAGAAGTTGCAGATGAGAATAAAAAATATATCACATGGTAGATAAATATTCGCTTTGTTTTACAATTAAACACATCAAATAAGTACAAAGATATTAAACACCGAAAATATTTAAAAGTGTACACCCACCTCGCGAGATCTGCCATTTCTCACGCAGTATGTGGGCTGCCGACCGAAATGAGCAAACATTCTACAAAATATTGTAAAGGCCCTCACGCGACCGAGATAGTATAATATTACCTTTCCTTACAATCTTTATGGTCCGAAATAACGCATTCAATTAGTTGAAATAAGGTTTATCTTTTATACGAACGAGCTGTCTCTCACGAAGCTTTAAATTAATAAACATTGGACCACTTAAATTCGTCTGAGAATTTTGTGTGTACGTAACAATATGTAGGTATAAGCTTCAGAAGTACGACCTAGAAACATTTGTTTCAGTGTTTTACATATTATAACACACTATCATAATAATTATGAAGGCAAGAATCATATTATACATTGTATATTATGTTGTATACTCCATTTTTATTGGACATTTACGTCATAATTACTTATATTTTTTTTCTTCATAAATTAATTCTTGTAACGACACTTACATGATATTGCTATAAAAATTGTTTAGCCGTTTTGAAGAGCCGCAAGGATAAAATAGCACAAAGAAACCAATATTTCTATAACGTACATAATATAGTCACGTGCTTCGAATAAAATACATATTTTATTTTCAATAACAATAGAGACATCATTTTTATATATTTTATTCGTTTAGATTTTCAGTAATACAATGAATATTGTGATTCCGATATGTTTTATTATTGCGGTGACGCTACCGCGTCCGTGAAATTCTTTTTCACGAAAAATTCAACCTAATAAAACTTATTTGATACAATCTATTCTTACAATTCGATTGAAATTCATTTATACAATATTCAAAATTATACAAAATGAATATGAACATTCAAATATTATAATTTGAAAGCCGAAATATTCAATAAGTGGTGGAGTATGTAATTGAGTTTTTCTCAACTACTAGGTAATAATATATTCTAGTTAATAATCTATCCGTCTTGGGTATATTTAAATATTTTATATTTCAATAATAATTTACCAGCCAATAATAATTTGCCAGCTGGTCAGTTGTGTATTGAATGATTCGACTTTGTTTTCTACGAGAGGTGCGTAATAGGTTACCATAACACGCATAGAGCTAAAAAAAGCTTACACGAACAGTTTTACTTGTTCGAAATTTTTAATGGTCACGAATCAAATTTTGCTATGACCTATCTTTAAATTCCATAACGCGATATGAACTTTTTTATATAGGCCTTACATTAATTGGGTTTGGTAACAACAAGTTGTTCTAGTGACCCCAACTATGATCTGTTAAAATGTTCTTTTCCGGTTTATAATTATTACGCATAGCACATACTTTGAGCACGTATATAATGTAGTCAATCGTTATACAGTATCAGTTGATGGGGAAATTAGCAGGGTGTTATTGGCAGAGCGGCTCGGTCACGCAGTATTAGTTCTGCAGAATTGTTTACATCTTGGCCGGTCGCCATCTCGCTGTAATAAATACTTCCACTTTGTTTCAAAATTAATCCGCTGTTTGTTAAATTACTCCCTTAGAATCGCTGTTTAACGGCAACTGTGTTATTTATTAACGTAATTTTACTGATAGTAAATTTGGTAAGGATTAAATCGGGAATTAGCATTGGTTTGTTTATTTATTAACTTCTATGATGTGCTTTGTTAAACTGTTAGATAAATATTATTTTATAGAACCGTTTTCATGAAATAAACCTAAATGCCTTTGCTCGCATTTGAACATTCATACGGTTGAACGGAAACGTTACGCTTCAAATAATTTCCCTGTCCGTCCCATTTTGCTCCGATGTTATGTAATTGTGAGCTCATTAAAAGACAAATGTGAACTCTTTTATTGAAAGTTGTGAAAAAGTTTTTACTTATCACACAGATATTACTATATCTGTGTGATAAGTAAAAACTTTTATCTAACAATTCTAAGATTTTCAATTGAGTTTACGTTTCTGTAGCTAGGTAATATTATCTATTGCTAAATTTCTTATTCATTTGAGTTTATAGTACACGAATAAAGCATACAGTTCACTTCCTAGTTGAGGTCAGAGGAAGCGCACCTGTAAGCTGTTAGTGCGCTAACCCGGCGCGCGGCGATGTCGTAACTCGCGCTAAAACACACGCTCCGACACGTTTGAAAACATCACAGCGCAAGAGCTGTTGATTATTCATTACTCTGTGAATCTCATTAATTGTCCCTGTGCATGTGTTCCCCACGATACCACGCTACTATATGCACTTTGCATCTGTTTCATTCATATAAAGTCAGTCGAGTGTATGAACAATATTGCGCTACGACTTGTTTTCCTCATCAAAATTTAACGTCGTCTATTAGGAAAGTGAAGTTAATTCAATTAATTATTATAAGTCAGATTTCTCTTTTCTCGTTTTAAGAGTGTTAAGAGTGATGTTTTAATTAATTAAGTTAGTATTACGAGAGCTTCCTTTTGTTGAAAAATATCTTAATTAATTTATAGTCTTTCAACTTAGATAATATAAAGTTAATAGAAAAAATTTCATTGAGCTCCCATATTTTTAACATTTATATAATAAATACCTAAATACCCTCTTTTGTTCTATCGGGTAAATATAAAATTGAAGCCGTAATGTGTGTAATGTATCTGCGACTACATCCGATACAGAAATACCCCGCCGCTCGGTGTTCAAATGGAAACAATCACAGACGCTATCGCATTAGCCGCGCGTGACTCAACGCAAATCACATCTTATGTATCGTGAAATTCATCATTCTTCTAACTATCTTACTGTGAACTTTAATCTCACCTCGAACACGTAATTTGAAGGTATGCTAGCTTTTCCCCGCTACTTCAATAAAAACCTTTCAGGGTTTGTTAAAAGACTAACAATCTTTCAATCAACTATCTTGTAAACATAATTTAATCTGGATTGATGTTAAAAAAAAAGAAAATATGTGTACGCATTATGTTACTTTCTTTTATTTATTCTATGAATATGACATGACATATGAAAATTGTATTATGTTGAAAATAAAACACTAAAATATAAAATCGATACTTAAAGTATGTAGGTTATACTGAAACTGTAACTCGTGAACAAGCTTAAGGAAAAGGGTTTCTTTAAGCTTGTTGCCGAGTTTCCTCTACGCGTGGGTGAAGACAATTCTAATGACTTGCTAATTTCCTCTAGCAGGGGTGGAAGGAATCTCTGTTAACTATGCAATTAATATTATAACTATTATGAAACACCACATATTATTATCATTTTATAGATACTCTGTTATGAGTAGTTGATGTTATGTACGCTTTGCTCATTTTCTGTCTGCGAGAATTTATACGAGTATGTCTGCAAGTAGAGCGCGGTAACGTCATACGTCTGTAGCTATCACAAAGTCGGAATATATTATGATACAATTGTTGCAAAAGTTAATTACTTGAGAAAAAAATGCCAGTAAATGCCTGATGACGTAGAAAGTGAAATCTTATCCAACCATTTTGATTTATCGCTAAATGAAGTGGGCATTAAAACTTAATCTACACCTAATGGAAAAATGCCGGTCTACAAGTCAACATCTCCAAAACAAAATACCTGAAAGCTACTAGGACCCCGAGCGAAACGCGGCAGGATATTGTCATCGGCGACAAGACATTCGCGGCTGTACATGACTTTGTGTACCTGGGATCATTAATAACAGAACAGAACGAAATATCTGCAGAAATATGCAAACGAATCATGGCTGCGAACAAGTGCTACTTCGGCCTTCTGAGATATTTTCGATCGAAACTGCTATCCCGAAACATAAAGGTACTGCTATACAAGACCCTACTAAGACCGGTACTAACATATGGGTCCGAAAGCTGGGTCTTGAGCAAAAAAGATGAGGATTGCCTGCTGGTCTTCGAACGAAAAATCCTCAGACGAATATTCGGTGCTGTGCTGGAGAATGGACGTTGGAGAACACGGTATAATCATGAGCTTTATGGAATGTACGAGGAGCCGAATGTCATAAAGACCATAAAACTCGGCCGTTTACGCTGGGCCGGACACGTTGCACGTATGGACGACAACAGGGCTCCTCTGCGTCTGCTCGATGGAAAACCAGATGGACGTAGAAATCGAGGAAGACCAAAGCTCCGTTTGTTAGATGGTGTGGAACAGGACTTGGAAGCGATCGGTGTAAAGAATTGGAGATCCCGGGCAAGGGATCGCGGGGTCTGGATGAAAGTACTGGACCAGGCCAAGGCCCACTCGCGGCTGTAGAGCCTCAGATAGGATAGGATAGAATGGAACTTTACATTTCAAACAGATAGGTACCTACCTGCCACTAACATTTTTCAATACAACAGTAATAAATGCCTGCATGCAAATCAACATGATGGATAAACCTTCTAAAGATTCGCCAATTTAATCAGCAATTGGTTCGAATCGGGCTAAATGGGTGTTATCATAAACATCGTATGTTCGAGAGGAAATGGGTTCTCTTGTGCTCATTTGTCTCCATTACGTTTTTACAGCGCCGCGATCTTATTAATGGATTGTAACTCGCCAGCTGCTGATTCGTAAAGAAATGCCGCTCGTATCTTTCCCACTGATATTACCAATTTTAATTTGTGTATTTTTGTATGATCTACAGTAAAAAGCCTGAAATTATTTTTATACCTACAAAGATAAAGATGAATAATTTTATTATTCATTTTTTTGATTCATTTCATCCAAATACGTTTGCTCTTTCTGTGTGATTATTAACATTTTTATCTATAGTATTTTCTAGTGTTTGATTTTACGCGAGTATTATACGTCTAGAAATTAAAGATTTTAACAGATTTTAAACGTGAATAATATAATGAATAAATCGCGTTTAAAATCAGTTATAATCTTTAATTTATAAATTTTTATTTATGTTTATAATGCTCTGAAATTTGTATACGTGGTTTATTTGCTAAGGTATAATTTCTGGAAGCACTTCAGGTTACATGTCAAAGTATATCGCGTCGTCGTGTTATCTTTGCTGATTTCATGATATTTTCAGCGAATTTTGTGACAAATATCCTGTTGACACATATTCAATGTACGTGTAAACTTCTATTTAATATTTTTATGAGGTTGTGTTGAATGTTTAATGGACTATTTAATATTTTTATGAGTGGCCATATCTTCGAATCAGTAATTCGGGTTACCTTACTAAGTACAACTTTACATTTTACTGAAATATTTGTCAATGTTTACGTGCATATCAGTACCTTGCATTAATTTATTGTAACAACACAAAAGTGAATCTTTTTCAAAAGTCAATCTGCTAGTGCGATTGTAAATACAATGCATTTAGTTCGCACCTGAATAAAAGGAGAAGTAAATTACAGTTTAAAATTCCCGAACGGAAAACATTTCCCATTTTTATCAACTTTACAGTACGTGGAACTTACTTGAAATCAATTCGATTGGTTTAAACATTGTTGTGTATAATTCATTGCATTGTCATTACTTCGCGAGCGTGTACAGAGGGGTGCGGGGTGCACGGTGAGGGGAGAGGGGGTGGTGATGTGGAGGGGGGTGAAGGGTGGGTGATGCGTTTAATGCTGAATGCACCGCTTTTGTTGCAAATTGCTTGTGCTCTAGGCTGTAGGCTTCGTACATGCGATCGTTTGTCGAGCTGATTAAATTATTGAGGCTTGTCTTTCAGTGTGTGTAGTGAGGGGTATGATGTGATCGATAGACGTGCTACTGTATGGTCAATGTTGTGTAACTAGTAGCGTATAAAGTACCTAATACAACTAACAACGAATTGCTTGCTACTGAATGTAAATGTTCAAATTTAAGTTATTTTTACATTATATACCTATAGGATATTCGTTAGGTGATATATTATAAGTACGAGCTCAATTTCTTGAAACAATAAAACTCAAAAGATTTAATCTTATAACCTTTTCATTCGCTGTCGTTCGTGTATCATCAGCCTAAAGGTCTGCCGTTGACACTCCGCCCTACAGCGTCTTGCGTCCACCGCGCCGTGTTAACAGACACTCGCCGATTCCTTTTGTCTCCACCAGGCATTATACACCTTCTCTATTTCAATATTCATTTTGCGACACTTTATAAAATACAGCTTTGACGGTGGCATCGCGTATGTTCCGTGTATTCTTTCTTTCTACTCTTGCTAGGATTATAAACGTGAATGTTTGTGAGAATATATAGTTCCACGAAGAGTGAAGCTCTGCTACGCTAAAACAATTGTATGAAATTTGATGGACCTCGATCAATCTCTGGGAAACTGAAAATCTCTCTAATCTTTCTATTCTTATCTGATTTAATTTAGTTTTATAACTAATTAAGTAAGCGCTTTAATATTGCAATTTAATGTATTTTTAATTTAACGCCGTGTCAATTAATGTTAAAATGAAATATGTACATTTAAATTTCATAGTAAGTAATTAAGTTTCACAAAAACCGATACAAACATGTTGAGCGAGCTCTAAATATTTGATAAGGGATGATTTAGTTAAAACATCGTACGAGTTTTGCTTCAATATTGATAAAAGGGCTTGTAAAATATTTTACTTAATATTGATTAAATTATTTTGTTGTAAATTCTATAAGTAAATGTAAATTTGATAATATTCTACGGACTATATTATGAATTATTATATTTCATACATTTTATTGGTAAACAAGACACGTCGAATGGGGTGGCGTTTGGCGAAAACTCGTTAGGAGCTTTACATAATATTGCTTACTCATCGTGCGTTCAAATGGGAATTTGGCTGGTAATTGCATTTTAGATAATAAATATTTACTGCATCGTTGGTGCATTCCTGAAGACATTCCTGAAGTCACCCTATGATTCATATTATAAGTTAAGGGACTTCCCCTAGTATTAGGATGTCTTTTAGGAATCTATGCTATTACAATTTCGTAACACCCTAGTGGAGTCTATAATTCCTCATATGCAAGCGTAACCGAATTGATGCCGAAGCATGCTCGACTACATCCCCTGAAGACATTTTTAAGCGCAAGATTACGTGAAATGGAACGTTACAAATAGCCAATCACAATCCTTTCGCTCGGCTAATCCCAGGCATCTATTTAACATTCGAGCGCGTCTTGTTGGCAGTAATCGCGCCGTTTGACGGGCTTTTAACACCGCTTTACGTTCCGTTTACGTTGCATTTAATGCGATACTAAAATTACTTTTTATTATTTCTCTTTATCCCACTTTTTATTTAAGTATCATCCTTTTATTGCTCCACGCGGAAGGAGTCGCTTTACTGTCGTTCTCTGCTATAATTCGGTTGAGTTTATTACGAAATTAGTGTTGGCATTTTATTATGTAACACATAATGTGCCTGTCTCCTTCTGTGAATTATAACTTTGTAGAGCTTTACCAAACGATTCACGAATTATGTTTTTTCTCGATCTCGTTTTATTTTATAGGAATATTATTTAAAGCACGTCTTTTGTATTTTACCAGTGTACTGTGTAAGATTCAATTGTTGTTGATAATTAATTAAAAACGTAACATACATCACAAAAAATAAAGCGATAACCACTCGTAATCGTTTAGTAAGAGAATACTCATAAAAAAGTATAAAATAAGCGAAAACAGTGCTTAAGGGACCATTACTAATATTGCTGAGCTCTGCCGGTATCGGATCAATCAATTAGGAGTGTTTGTTATTTATTTTACTCTGCTACCATACAATAGTTGAATGCATCGTGAGTACATACCTGAAGTCTCGTGCGCTGCTTCCATAAATATGTGGTGTGTCGGTCAGTCAATTAGTCAAAACAATAGGGTACCCTTTGGGGAGGAAAAACTATAATTACGGGAATAATTTAAATTACATAAGATAAAATAAAAAGAAAAGAGACAATCTAATGTGTATAGTCACCACTACTGCCAGGCACACGACGCCGCCATGACACCTCACTTGTCACATAAACTCGCGGTCAGCGCGTGATTACCAATATCAATAAAAAGTACAATTAACAATTCCGCGGGCCGATTCACTAATTTACTACGTGTTCAGCACGTAAAACAATCGACGACACGCTCCGATGCGCGCGTAAATAACTTCCGAGGCGGCCGATAATAACACTAAATACACGAGCGGCGCGGTTGGCGGACTCCGATAGACAGGGGCCAATTAATATGAATGTCGCTCCCTCAACAAGCGAATAACAAGAACAA
>CAJQZM010036171.1:1242-17894 GCA_907164665.1 Colias nastes
TACGGCAGTACCTGCGCACGGGACAGCGGATGGTATGGGGCGGTGTTTGTGTGTAGTTTTTTTTTTTAAGCTATTGCATAGCTTCTATCGCGGGCCTTGAGCGCGGGGACCGAATCGAGAAATTCCGTAACGAAAAAACCTCACGCTCCCCACTCCGACGGGCTCGGAGGTGTGGCTTGAAGGCATGCTATGCAATAGCTTTACCGCGGCAGTCCCCGAGTGCCACACGTCTTTTTTTTTTTATCCTGCGATAGGGGAGCGTTTGGCCACGATCTCGCCTGATGGTAAGCTGAGATGTGGCCTAAGATGGAGCGTGCTTCCCTAGAATGTACCTGTTCACTCTCCTCTTGAAGTATAGTGCACTATAGTCCTCATAGTGCACTGCGCCGGTCACAACTACACGTTTTATGACCATTTTAAACTTGGCATACGGCAGACCGCGTCCATAGCAACTCCACATTGCACGACCATATACTTTTTTGTAACCAAAAATATACTGTAAAAAAATGTGTACAAAATTCGTGTTTTTGTGTATTGAATGAAGTATTCGCTTGCAAATTATTACATTCCATTGTTTTAATTTGTGCATTACCTAATTAAATTATTATTGAACAAACATAACCTCTTCACATGTAAAACTTGCGTATGTATTACCTATTTAATTATTTATTTACAAAATTTAACCCGTAATATGCGCATACGCAGGTGTTCCGTGAAGGTCGCACGAAGGCCGTGGGCAACGTGCTACGGCCGGAACCTCACGCGCAGCCCGCGCCAAGACACGCGAGACACGAACATCGTATGCTAGCCGCTGTGAGTATACACACACACAAATTTATAAACCAATTTATATTCACACACAGACACACACATTCAAATATAATTTTTGGTGTCAAAGCAAGCCAACGAGCATGTGGGCCGCCGATTTGATGTGGTTTAAACAGATTTATATTCATACACACACACACACATACACACCCTAAGATACTAGATATTGAATTGTACAATACATGCCATTTTACCAAAAATAAAATTGATTATTTATTGTAATAAACCAATCATTAATAATAAAATAATACCAAATTAAGTGATCCATTTAACAGTTATCTTAAAATAAATCGGTATAAAACTTAACAAAAATTACCCTAGCCAGTAACTATAATAACAAATGAATTACTAAACAGGTACAAGAATCAGACGAGTCCGGTGCGACATCACCGTTCGAGATGTCAGGAGACAAGCGGCGTAGACGCAAGCGACATGATAACAACAAGCCGGCTGCTTCACATTCTGCTGTTGCTGCTAATTAAATACATACATACATACACAGTACACACAGAAACAGACATGATAACAGACATACAAACATAAGAAAAATACAGAGATACACAAGTTGACATATACACAGAAAAATACAAGGGCAAGCAGTACAGACTAACATAGGAAAAAAAAAAGACGTTGAGATGAGATAGACATTAAATTGGATTATATATCAAATTTTATGTCTATTAATAATAACACACAAAAACATCCAAGCCGGGTCTGCAAATTTGGATTTTTTTTTTATTTTGAACATAACACAGACAATTCAGAACACAGATACAAAAAAACAACAACACATGGAAACTTAACAAAATGTTTAGTTCTTAGACATATCAACTTAGAACGGAGTATTATGTTTAAGTATGTTATAATTATTATAATATGTTTATTATAATATGTTTTTTATAATTATTATAATATGTTAAAATATTTTGAAATCGAGGGTATCCATTTGACAAATGGATTTTCATGAAAATTTTCATATATTTGTGAAGCAAATACATATAAAAAAATTTAAAAGGATATCGAAGACATGCAATAAAAAAACAGACAAAGTATTAAAACTTACAAGTTAATTATGTCAAAAGAGAAAAAGAAAGCTTTTGTAAGAGAGACAGAATAACGATCGGCATACAAGAATTATATTTTTATAATTCAAGATTCCACTTGTGTATAATCAAGTACATATGTTTACTTTATAGAAAATTATATTAAATGATTTTCACTTACATAATATAAATAAGCACAATTTCCATATAAACTTCTCTATTTTGTATAGATCTATAACATATTTTCTCACTTTTTATATTTCAATCTATTTTCACTAGCATTCAGAAGTATTTGTGGCCAAGGTAATGATAAATAGCTGTTAATAATATCCACTTTTTTAACTAGCAACAAGATATTAATGTTAACTTTTACTACTAAAATTAAAATAGTTAATATCTTCTTGTAGTAGGATACAGTTGAATTCATAATGCTCTGTACAGGATAGTATGTTAATGTTATGTATGAAAATTAGTTCCTGACCTTTTAAGAGATACATTTTTTGGGAATCTTATAATTCATTTTAAGAAGTTATGAAATTAAAAAAATAAGAAGTTCTCAATAGCATGTATGTCATTTTCATGATACTTTAAGATTACAAAACAAAGGCATAAATTAAGATAAGTATCATCTTATCGATCCATAGTTACCTTTATTCCCTTTTTTAAAGTTTTTTAAGAAAAATCGACAAAAAATGTAGACAACATCTGTAAGGGCGTATTCAGAAAGAAAGCTGGAAACTTATAAGCTCTTATCGGCGCTTGTCAGCGCTGGTAACCCGTGCAGGAAAATATATGAACACGCGCCGATAAGCGCTGAACGGCGCCGACAAGCTTCAACAAGCGCTGGTCAGCGCTGGGCGCTGCCATATAAAATTTGTCTTGGTCTGCTTCAACCTGCTTCCTTTGTGTAGAACGAACCAGCGCTGACAAGCGCCGGTGAGCGCTTATAAGTTTCCAGCTTTCTTTCTGAATACGGCCTAAAGCATCACTTTTGAGTCATAGTGTTGTAGTGTTCTTTATGAAACAAATGTAATTTTATTTACTTTAACACAAATGGTGGATGTGAATAATAGATACCGCCTAAAGAAGTACAAGGTACGTCTGGTAGAGTAAGAACAACATATTGTAGCGAACCGTCTATTTACCATATACATACTTATTATATTTACTATGTCAAATTTTTTCTATATTTTCGGTGTTTTTAATGTCTAATAAAAATAGTTTATAATTGGTGCAATTCATGTTTGGCTTTCTGTAGGATTAAGACAATTATTTCGGTTGGAAATGTTTCGAAAATTATTTTATAAAATTTATTTGAGAGTGATGTTATTTGATTTAAATTTTAGAATAAATCCTTGCATCATGCATGTGTATATACAAATACATTTTCATTTTTTAATGTGTAAAACTATAAAATATTTCACATACACGTTAACACGTACCAAGAATATTTGGTAGCATTGATTGGTGGATGACATGTTTAAAACAATTGTATGCAACTATCAAAATATTAGTCATGGTTACACTACACACTTTACAATGTGTATGTTATATTGGCTAATAACATGTTGCTATTCCACTGGCAATAATGTCCAATTTATAATATTATGTATAGGTAAATGCTGAGTAGGTTGTGTCGTTTAGTGTTGCTAGCACTCCATATCATAGATATTCAGTATTTGTGTTTGTGATGTGATTTCTTAGTCTAAGTAATGACATATTTTTATTAATTTGTTCTGAATTTGGAAAATAAAATTAGCTCAAAATAAAATTGATGTTTTATTGTAAAATTACTTTTATACTAAATAATAAATCTACAATATGCCTACATAGTTGAAGAGCGAGTGTCATTTCTTTAATTGCTTCTTGGCGTCTTCAATGCCTTCTTTCATATTTTGACTTAATCTTTTATAGAATGACATTAATCTATTCACTTTTTGCGGGTCCAATTCTGAAATCTTTTCTCTACTTCTAAAGAATACAGATACAGCGAGTTGGGCTGCTCTTCTAACTGGGTAGGACTCAGCAATCTTCTGAACCAGTCTTTCATTATTAGCTAAATATCTGAATATTGCTCGGAGAGGCATCGTTCACTTGAATGAAGTCTCAAAAGAGCACATATTACGATACTTTTGCAGCAACTCTCTTTTCAACCGTAGTTGAGTCTGGAGTATCTCAAATTGTTTAAGTTGGTCTTGTTTGTTGAATTCTATTCCAGGTAGGCGCTTTATCTGAAAAAGTAAATATATTTATGAAACTAAAACACTTTCTTTATTGCAGAACTGTTTTTAAACAACTAAAAACATGTGTAATGTAGAAATAATAACAGAATATTACAAACTATACCTGTGCACGCGCAAAATCCAATTTCTTCTGTAGATCTAAAACTTTTAAGCTGCAATCTTGAGACTCTCGTACCTTGGCAGTATTATCGTGAAAGTCCCGCTCTACGCTGAAATAAGTACGTAATAATCTAATGTCAAAAAATATTATCTTCATTATCTAAAAATAAATATTTTGACACAATACCTTCGTATTATTTCGTAAACAATCGGCAAAAAGTCTACATCTACTTCTTGAACAGTGATTGGAGTTAAATGTTCTGAATGATCAGTATTGTTTTCCATAGTACTAGTGTTTTAAAACTATGGAATTAACTAATATTTGCTATATTTTATGATGCTGCATTGATGTTTTTATATACACAATACAATTACAAGAAAATACCTCTTACATTCCTTTTAAATAGATATGCGAGCAGCGAGATTGGAAATATTAAAAATATATAGATGACAAATGACATTTGACAATTTAACATGGCATAGAGCAAACCATTGACCATAGCACAGGCCAGGACCATAGTTGATGCACATTGCACAGATGTTGAGTTGCTAAGGCCGCCTGTCCATCTGCAAGAAAACTTCCGCAAGAAATGTCCGACAGTATGTCTGACAGCAACTTGCAAGTCTAATTCCGCGTTTCCACCTGCAAGTAGACTTGCAAGTTGCTGTCAGACAGACTGTCGGACATTTCTCGCGGAAGTTTTCTTGCAGATGGAAACGAGGCCTTACAATGTCTTTATTTTAATCTTTGCTTGAAACATTCGTGAAATAGAATAGTGAAGCCGTGATTGCAACGAAGTTCAGTTTGAATAGTAAATATACTGTGTTGTAGAATTATTGTTGGTGGCGCAGACTTAAAATTTTTAGATTTAAATGTTTGTGTCGTGTAGTGTGGTGTAGACCCATTAGAGAAAAACACAATATGTCACAACGACAGCAACGTTGACGTTTGTCTAATGTCTTTGTCATTTGTGATGTGACTGATTTGTGTGCTACATGATGGATAGGTAATGCATCAACATTGTTTTGTAAAATGTGCAAAATATAATTTCCTCAAAATATTGGTTGGTTAATTTTCCAGTAAAATGGATGAATTAGCAAAATTAGAACATCTTTCTTTGGTGTCGAAAGTTTGTACAGAATTAGATAACCATTTAGGAATAAACGACAAAGATTTGGGTAAGTTTCTCCTGCACTTACGAAATATTCTTCTAAATCGCTGTTTTCTGATTACTATATGTTAATGTTGTACTGATGTTTTTCTTCCAGCTGAATTTATTATCGATTTAGCAGACAAAAATCCAAACTTTGAAGGTTTCAAGAAATCTCTTATAGAAAATGGGGCAGAATTTTCTGATTCATTTATGACAAATTTACTACGTATTATACAACATATGAAACCAGTATCTGCTCAAGCTGAACCAAGCAAAGAAGTAAAAAGCTCAAATCCCTTGGCTAACAAATTTCCTGGATTAGCAATCCCTAATGAAAAACCACCACACTTTTCCTCTGATGATGAAAGTGAAAGTGAAGACAAAAAAGGTAAGAGAATCACAACTAAAGATATTTTCAAAAACGAAAATAAATCGGATTCTGCGAAGGATGATGTAGTTGATCAGGCAATGGCTGAATTAGAGGCTTTGGCTCCATCCAATGCTACAGTTTCTGATGTAAAAAAGCGCGAACGTAGCAAAGATAGAAAAGATGATGTAAGTAAGAGAGCAACTTCTAAAGAAAGACGTAGCAGACGCAGTAGAAGCAGAAATCGGCGGAGTAGAAGTAGGGACAAAAGAAGTGTTAGTCGTAGCAGAGATAAGAGGAGTAGAAGTAGAGATAAGAGAAGTAGGAGTAGAGATAGAAGAAGTCGAAGTCGGGACAGAAGAAGAAGATCCAGGAGTCGTCATCGCAGATCCAGATCCAGGGATAGACACAGGAGATCAAGGTCAAGAGGAAGAAGATCTAAATCTAGATCTCGATCTAGGGGTCGAGATAGAGATTACAAGCAAAGGGATAGAGATTATGGTAAAAAACCAAAGAAGAGAAGTCCTGAAGTTGAATTGAGTGATGATCCTGAACCTGGTAAAGTGAGTATCATTAATCTTTGTTTTATGCTGTTTGTTTTATGTTTTATCTTACTATTTATTTGAAGGTCTTTGTGACTTAGAAAAGAGAAATTATTATAAAATTTTAATAAACATTATCAGAATCTCATAAAATGCTTAATAGTATTGTTTCCCATTACATTATTTGCCAAAAGAAATTAGTTTCAATAATGAAATAACTTTATTGTTACAATAAGATGTTTAATCATTAACAAAGTGATAACTATGGAAGAATTACTGAGTTAACTGATCACAATTACTTATTATAGCAAACAAACACCCCAATTTAGATAATACATATTTTTTACTATGAATACTTTTACAGATTTACAGCGGCAGGGTAGCGAACATAGTGCCATTTGGCTGTTTCGTCCAAATGGAAGGTTTGAAGAAGAGGTGGGAGGGTCTTGTTCATATCTCACAGTTAAGAGCTGAAGGCAGGGTCACTAATGTGTCTGATATTGTATCGAGAGGAGATAAAGTCAAGGTATGTGTACTTGTGATCTTAAAATTGTATTGAAACTCAATAAAATTGTATTATATTCGTAAGGCCAAATTATATTTGGGCTTAGGCCAGTGCAAGTGGTCCTATGACTTATATGAGTAGTAATTGAATAGATATTTGTATATTTTTATATTTGTAATAATTATGGTTTTGAAATAGATTTCTATGTTGATTGCACTACCCATGCAATTTATTACAAAGTTTTGTTGTATCACTCTCAATAAACCTTTTTCTTTTCAATATGTTCTGGTGCAAAATTATATTTAACATATTATTTGTTGCAAATATTGCATTGTGTTTTAATTTTAGGTCAAAGTTCTGTCAGTGACTGGTCAGAAAGTATCACTAACTATGAAAGATGTCTGTCAGGATACAGGAAAAGATTTGAATCCCACTTCTCATGCACATTTGGAGGTAAGTCACATGATATTATATTAGTTTTTTTTATAGGAAATATTTATATACTTTATTTTATTACTCTTCAATTAAAGTACATAATATATACATAACAGAATCTACGATTTTATTCAAAGAAAAAATATTACAGTTTAATTTATATTTCCATTTTACTTATTTTTAAAATACCTGTTATTAAAATTATTTTGCAATTCAATCATGTAATAATTTTGGTAATGCGGGATTTGAACCCGCATTATCCACCATTCCACTTCGACGCCTTTGACCTCTCTGCCACCCGTAATACCTTAAATTTATATTTATAAAAGCATTTGCTATAAAGCACTAAGTATCAAATTCAATTTAAAATTTGTTGCAAATTTCTATCAGAATTTCTATGTGTGTCTTTTATCTTTGCTAATAATTAACTATCAAAACCTATAAAACAAAAATGTTTGTTCATCCAGGCTGAACGCGAAGGCCGTAATCCAGATAGGCCTCCACCAGCCGCCACTGTGCTTGCAGGGCTCCAGAACGGGCTCGACCCTGATGAAGATTCCAGTAGGAAACGAGTGACGAGAATCTCAAGTCCGGAGAGATGGGAGATAAAACAGGTAACAGATTGTGATTATAAAGAGTTATGTATGTTAGAGCGTGGTTGTATTACGTAACTAAATACTGATATTATATTTCTTATATTTCACGCGACCAAAGTTGGTACAAGAATGCTTTTAATTAATAAACAAACAAAAATAATAATAATGGATATATAGGTATTTTTGTTAATTACTTTAAGAAGAGGCTCCCTAAATTTTAGGTGAATTTGCATTAATATTCTGAAACAGTCACACATACAATCAAAATGGAACTTTAGTATATGATTTATTGGGTCTTTTTCTTTCCATGTACAAGACAGTTACGTAATTGTAACATTTTCGCTCGATTCATTTTTTATTAAAAAATTATGCCTTTTTTTAAGGATTATTACATTTTTTTAAGATTTACTTGGACTTTATGTCTAAAATAAATGTTAACAGTAAGAAAATATAGTTTACTATCCAATCCCAAGATATTTTTTCTCTAGATCAATTATTACTTCACTACATAGTATAAAACAAAGTCGCTTTCTCTGTCCCTATTTCCCTATGTCCCTATGTCCCTTTGTACGCTTAAATCTTTGAAACTACGCAACGGATTTTGATGCAGTTTTTTTTAATAGATAGAGTGATTCAAGAGGAAGGTTTATATGTATAATAACATCCATTAAATAGTTGAGAAGTACTGTTATTTTTGAGGTTTCTAATGTGATGTCGTAAATAATTACATTTTTTCCGCTTACATTGCAAACGCAGGCTGAACCCTACGAGTTTTATCAAAATAATGTACTAAGTATTGTACACATTGAAAAGGTCTACAGAAAAGTCCGCGATGGTATATGTCTAACTCGTATGGATAACCCACAATAACTTTTTTTTGTCATTTACTTTTTACGACAAATAATGGCTAATTTTCGAAGCGATTTTAACCAATACAACATTAATCCTTAACCAATTAAATACCTTGAATACATTGTTCATTTAATATAGATCTATATGGCCCTTTACACCGTGAATGATTTAAGTGAATATTTTCGAAGATATTACAGATTTAAAAATTGCGGGATGTAGCGTTTGCGGCGGTACCGGCCGGCCGCCATTGCACCCGTGTGCCCGTGCGAAGCCGGGGCGGGTCGCTAGTTTGATATAATATGATGTATCATGTACCAATCTATACTATAATATTTATTATTATAAAGCTGAAGAGTTTGTATGTTTGTTTGAACGCGTTAATCTCAAGAACTACTGGTCCGATTTGAAAACTTCTTTCGGTGTAATATAGCCCATTTATTGAGGAAGGCTATTATATCATCACGCTAAGACCAACAGGAGCGGAGTCACGCGGGTGAAACCGCGGGGCACAGCTAGTTAGTTATAAACGAAATAAGAATTGAGACTTACGAGATTTAGTTTCGAGCTCGAACGCGATCAAAGAGCGCATGCGATATTCAACTTTATTACGGCTGTATTAGCGTCTAGCACCGTAGCGGTCTAACCGGTCTCTCAGTGCCAGAAATTATGTTAGGGAGCCTCCTCTTAAAGTGCAAATTGTAAACTTTCGTGCACGGAGGCAACACAGCCCATTCGCGACACGGCGTAGCCTAAAATATCATCCCTTCCATGAGAGTTACGTTAATATTAACTTTTGTTTGGAAATAAAATCAGTGAACATATTTATAAATTAGGAAAATTTGAAAAAATTTTTTGTTTACAGATGATCTCATCAGGAGTAATAGACAAGAGCGAGTTGCCAGACTTCGACGAGGAGACTGGTCTGCTACCGAAAGACGAAGATGGTGAAGCTGACATTGAAATAGAACTAGTCGAAGACGAACCGCCTTTCCTCCAAGGCCACGGTCGAGCATTACACGATCTATCCCCAGTAAGAATAGTAAAGAACCCTGATGGGTCATTAGCTCAAGCTGCTATGATGCAATCTGCTCTAGCGAAGGAAAGAAGAGAACAGAAGATGCTGCAAAGAGAACAAGAGATGGAGAGTGTTCCGACTGGTTTAAATAAGAACTGGATAGATCCGTTGCCAGAATCCGATGGTTGGGCTTTAGCAGCCAATATGAGAGGCACAGGCATTACTACACAGGACTTGCCAGAATGGAAGAAGCATGTTATCGGAGGCAAGAAATCTTCGTTCGGTAAAAAGACTAATTTGTCGCTGTTGGAGCAGAGGCAGTCGTTGCCTATTTATAAGCTGAGGGATGAGTTGATTAAGGTATAGTTTCTTTTAATTATAATCCCGAAGCAATTTAATTCATACATTTTTATTTCTATATGTATTTATACAAATTCATAAATTTTTGTACCTTTTCTAGGCATATTCATTCAATTACATTATTGTTGAATTTGGTATTTCGGTTTTATGGCATTGAAATTCTTTATAAATATTATTTTTTTTACATTATTTAAATTATATCTCCCTTTTACTTTTAGGCCATATCAGACAACCAGATCCTCATAGTAATCGGTGAGACTGGTTCAGGGAAGACGACCCAAATCACCCAGTATGTAGCGGAATGTGGTTTGGCCGCTCGAGGTCGGGTTGCCTGCACCCAGCCCAGGAGAGTGGCTGCTATGTCTGTGGCCAAGCGAGTGGCGGAAGAGTTTGGATGTAGATTGGGCCAGGAAGTCGGATATACTATTCGGTTTGAAGATTGCACCTCGCCGGAGACTGTTATCAAGTAAGTAATGATTTGGGAATTGGGTAAAGGGGAGGAATGTCTTTAAGAAGTATTATTTATGGTGTTGAAAAGTGATGGCGATAGACGACATATGTAGCTCTTTCATTCATTTGCTTTTACGAAATTCAATACTCAACAATTGATTATAAACATGTGAATTTAGATTTTTACTTTTCTCCTGTCCATGTTCACTGGTTTCAATCATTACGTAAAACACGTATCTTCTGCTTATACATAATTAACATTTATGATCAATAAATTTCTTCCCCAGGTACATGACAGACGGTATGTTGCTCCGCGAGTGTCTCATGGACCTCGATCTAAAGACCTATTCCGTTATCATGTTGGACGAAGCCCACGAGCGAACGATTCACACAGACGTACTCTTCGGTCTGCTCAAACAAGCTGTCCAAAAACGACCAGAATTAAAATTAATTGTCACCTCTGCAACACTCGATGCCGTCAAATTTTCACAATATTTCTTCGCTGCACCAATTTTCACGATACCAGGCAGAACATTCCCTGTAGAAGTTTTGTATACGAAAGAACCAGAAACGGATTATTTGGACGCGTCTTTGATTACTGTAATGCAGATACATTTGAGAGAACCTCCAGGGGATATTCTTCTGTTCTTAACGGGTCAAGAGGAAATCGACACGGCTTGTGAGATTTTATACGAAAGAATGAAGTCCCTTGGCCCAGATGTGCCAGAACTGATTATTTTGCCTGTATACTCTGCGTTACCTTCGGAAATGCAGACCAGGATCTTCGAACCAGCTCCCCCTGGATCTAGAAAAGTGGTGATAGCTACGAATATAGCAGAAACGTCGTTAACAATAGATGGCATTTATTACGTGGTCGATCCAGGGTTTGTGAAACAGAAGGTGTACAATTCGAAGACGGGCATGGATTCGCTTGTTGTAACTCCGATTTCGCAGGTATGTAATTTTTAATTTATTAATTGATTGGCCATTATTCTCAATTTTAATCTCAACTTATTTATTAACTTTTAACATTTTCTTGCTTTTGTAATGAAATAAAAAAAAATATATTTTTTTTAGCAATAGTAAACTGCGTTATTTCTAAGTGAAATCAAATATGTAACTAATATAAATTAGAAAGAAAGAAAGAAAGAAAGAAAGAAAGATCATTTATTTGACTTCACAACACACACACATTAGCACACAATACAATTATAATATGACAATACAATTCAAACACACGATTAGAACACAATACAATTAGAATAGCAAGCAAAGCCGCGGTCAACAGCTAGTAATAAATAAATTGCCTTACGCAGGCAGCAGCAAAACAACGCGCCGGTAGAGCAGGTCGCACGGGGCCGGGCAAAACATACCGATTATACACGGAACGCGCCTACAGAGACGAGATGTTGCCCACACCCGTGCCTGAGATACAACGGACCAATCTCGCTACTACTGTAAGTGAATTAAAGAAAAAAATTAAGAAAAAAGTTAATTAAAAACAGACAAAAATCTCGATCATGAAGTAGGATTCGCACTCACGTCTTTTCTCCGACTTTAAACTTTTCAATCACTGTGTATATACTTCTGACTTATTCTTATGAACAGTTCTTGCTTGAAATAACTATATAATATACTAGCGGTCCGCCCCGGCTTCGCCCGTGGTACATATTTACGTTTTCTCTACATAATAACCATCCTCGTACTTCAAGGAATATAATAAAAAAGAATTATCGAAATCGGTCCACCCGTTCACACGTGATGCCGTGACAACGCGAAACGGGTTTCATTTTTATATACGTATATAGATAATCCTGTCTTGTTTTGGTAAACTGTAACAACTTTATTTCCAACCTGTCTCGTAGAATTTTCTAACTTATAACTTTATGTTTAATCTGGTTCTGTTCCGGCAAATTGTTCTCATTTATTATCATTATCACAAACCATCGTATGTATATTTTGGAATTGTAATAAATTTATTCAGTAAGAATAATGTCGCAAACATTGTTAAATTAGTCATCTATATCTATATATATAAAACTCAAAGGTGACTGATATAGTGATCTATCAACGCACAGCTCAAACCACTGGACGTATCGGGCTGAAATTTGGCATGCAGGTAGATGTTAGGACGTAGGCATCCGCTAAGAAAGGATTTCCCGAAATTCTTGCGGGAACGGGGAAAAACGGGGATGCACGTACAAAGTCGTGGGCGCGAAGCTAGTATTATATAAAAATGAAACCCGTTTCGCGTTGTCACGGCATCACGTGTGAACGGCTGAACCGATTTCGATAATTCTTTTTTTATTATATTCCTTGAAGTACGAGGATGGTTCTTATGGAAAGAAAACATAAACATGTACCACGGGCGAAGCCGGGGCGGACCGCTAGTTACCAATAACGATGTTTTTTCAGCTTATCAATAGATCAACTCTAAATGTTATCTATTTACCCACCAGGTGTTGCAACTTAAAACGATGGGCATCAACGACCTGCTGCACTTCGACTTCATGGACGCACCACCAGTAGAGTCTCTCATCATGGCGCTGGAACAACTGCACTCGCTGTCAGCTCTCGATTCTGAAGGTCTACTCACCAGGCTTGGACGGAGGGTGAGGGATAAACAGATATACCTTTATTTGACAGAAGAAGAAAGATACAGCTAGAAAAAAATAAAAAAGAGCGTGTGTGCCGAGCACACGTGTCAGAAGTGAAACGTGTCAAGATTCAATGATACCAAAATCGCTGCGTAAATATTTGTGATTTTGACCATAAATATAGAAACTTTTCTCTAGGTTCAGTAGAAGTTTCGTGTTCGCTAGTGAATTTTAACATACTCATACTTTTGCAGATGGCTGAGTTCCCGTTGGAACCGAATCTATCAAAGATCCTCATCATGTCTGTAGCACTACAATGCTCTGACGAGATTTTGACCATAGTGTCAATGCTGAGCGTGCAAAACGTGTTCTATCGACCAAAGGATAAACAAGCTCTCGCAGACCAGAAGAAAGCCAAATTCAACCAGCCAGAAGGAGATCATTTGACGCTTCTTGCGGTTTATAACAGTTGGAAAAATAATAAGTTTTCGAACGCGTGGTGTTATGAGAACTTCGTGCAAATTAGGACGCTAAAACGGGCGCAAGATGTCAGGAAACAGTTGCTCGGGATTATGGATAGGTAAGATGGTTATAATTGTCTAATGTCTATATTGTAAAATGTTTTATTTTGTTTAGTGATTTTAATATACCTCCGAAAATTTGATTTGGCTGGATGTTATTGAATATCAAAGTTTTGAAAAAAATTCAAGTCTGTAATCAGTAATGTTTCTAGTATAATACAAAAACATTATTAGAGTTGTTATCAGGTGTTAAAGAAGTAAAAAAAAATCATCAGCGAAGAGTGGTCATACGTCGCCCCGGTAAGGCAGAAGTGCGGGTTCGAATCCCTTCGAATCGTTCACATTAAAAATTTATTAAAAAAAAATGATCAATAGCAACAACATCTCACAATAAACTTCAGAGATATTTCCATTATATTTTGTAAAAAACACATTTTATATTTTTCCAGGCACAAACTCGACGTAGTATCAGCGGGCAAGAACACAGTGCGAGTACAGAAGACGATTTGCTCTGGATTCTTTAGAAATGCGGCGAAAAAGGACCCACAGGAAGGATATAGGACGTTGGTCGACAGCCAAGTGGTGTACATACACCCGTCTAGTGCACTATTTAATAGACAACCTGAGTGGTAAGGATAAGTCTTTATATTATCTGTAATTATGATAATTTTAAATAGTTTGGGCCTACACTTCATACAAATTTCCATCCCTTAAATTTAATAGTCTGTAGACATGTTTCAAAACTCAAACTCAAACATTTATTTATTCAATTAGACTTCTTCTAGAAGCACTTTTGAATCGTCATTACATATTTTATAATTGATTTTCCCCAACCAAACATTGTAGTTTGACATAAGCAGCATCCTTTTAACAAGAAATCTAAAAATTCTCTGGCATCTGGTTAGTTGAGATAACACATTTTCATTTGAAAATTGCAAAATATTTATGGCTAACCATGTTCTCTAAATTTGACAATGTTCTAGACTCGCGTCAAATTCCATACACAAAATAATTTCTCAACCATGAAAATTTACAATGTTCAGTATAATAATGATTATATTATTTTCAGGGTTATCTACCATGAACTGGTGCAAACAACGAAAGAATACATGCGTGAAGTAACAACAATCGATCCCAAGTGGCTCGTCGAATTCGCTCCAGCGTTCTTCAAGTTCTCGGACCCGACGAAATTGTCCAAATTCAAGAAAAACCAACGACTTGAACCCTTGTATAATAAGTATGAAGAACCTAACGCGTGGAGAATATCCAGGGTGCGCAGACGCAGGAATTAATCTTGTATTTATGTTTAATAAACTAGTTTACTGTGATATTTTGTTTTATTTTATTCTATACTAGCTGCGCCCCGCGTTTTTTTTTCTTTTAACTCTAATGTTTCTAATCTTTATGAAAAATCAGAATAATAATTAATAAGTAGCCTTCATAGAAATCTAAATAACAAGACACTAGAAGTCGTAAGCGCGCGTGGCCTTGTCGCCACCAGTGCGTTCGTCGCTGTTCAGTTGCCCTCGATACTTGCGTTTTTAAACATGGTGCGTTTCAGCATTTCCCATTGCGGAAATTCTTCCACAAGTTGTACTAATAAAGGCATAACATTTCATCGTCAATTATTTTTTGTTAGAAATAATGCCGTTTTTCGTTAATTATAGAATACTAGCAATGCCCTGCGGTTTCACCCGCATAGATAGCGATATCGTGACAGTGAAAACTGAAAAGTCTACTATAGGTCGGACTAAAGGTTTAATTTTTAATCACATGAAAATCAACTTCACCCCGTCCCGCACTACGCCTGCTCATTGTATTAAACAGTATAGACTAGAGTATACCTACTATTTTCTGTAGATTGACACTTAAAATTCGTTATATATTTTGAATGGAATATCCAATTTTTTTAATTTAAAAAGTATTTTGCTGGTATTGAAACAGTCTTAGATAATAAAACATCATTTAAAGGGATAAGGATTAATATATGTCTATGGATAACATAATTTGATTACTGTCGGCACTTCTATTTACTTTGAAAACGTAAAAAAGTTGTTGTAGTAACATAACTACTGAAGATGGACATATGGTATCGCGGACTTTCTTGTAGATATTGATCCATTCTATAATACCGTAGAACATTTTTTTGTTCTATCTTCAATAGATTCCGCAACGCACGCGATGACCGAATTTTTAATAAGGAATTTTTTACACCTTGGGTTACATTATTGCATTTTTGGTAAGGATCTCTAATTTTTTGAAAATGCAATAAAGCCTATGTTGCTCAGTGAAGATGCAGCTTTCTAATGGTGAAAGAATTTTTGAAATCGGTCCAGTAGTTTATGTGTTAAAACCATACATACATACATAATTACAAACCTTTCCTCTTTATAATCTCTTATATATAAAATTCTCGTGTCACAATGTTAGTCTGCATACTCCTCCGAAACGGGTGGACCGATTCTCATGAAATTTTCTGTGCATATCGGGTAAGTCTGAGAATCGGCCAACATCTATTTTTCATATGTACCACGGGCGAAGCCGGGGCGGACCGCTAGTATTAGTATAGATTTACAAGTATTATGTACGAGTTTCACCATAGAAATCTAAATAACAATGAATGTCACAGTCGACCGTTCTTATTATCATGTTTAGCACAAATTTCAACCTTATTTGTATGTGTTTAGGTTCATCTATTGAAAATTAACGCCCTCTGTTGTAGAAAAGCCGAATTTTTTCGTATTGGAGCAAAAAGAAACGAAACCTCTCGTGTACCTAGGGATGTTATTCTAAAATTAACCGTAAAGTCACAATATACAGATACATACAGTAAGGAAACTTCATACAAAATGTTCGAAATGGCTCCTCCCCCATCAAGCATGTTTACGAGGGTATTGAGGGGGATCGATAGTAGCGGGTGACACATCCACAGATTTTGAATGACAAAGATACATAGTATAGAAAAAAAATTTGTAAAGTGAAAAAAGTGATGTCAATGATATGGTACGGGAGCTATTAACGTTTTAAAAAAAGTCATTTTAGTAT
>CAJQZM010036172.1:0-20786 GCA_907164665.1 Colias nastes
GTGCCCAAGACAAAAATACTATAGTGATATAGAATTTGTGGGTATAATAAAGAGCATAACACTACGCATCTATTAACCTCCAAATTTGGCGACAAGCAACTATATTTTGTACCGTTTACGGTCGCGATCTCCTTACATTGAGACAGGCGGTTTAGCAAAGCTTTGTACCTAAATTGCACGACCCTACCCCCATGTGCTTACAACTAGATCACAACTCGTGACTTTAGCCTCTAATGCCTTGTCGGTATTCGGTTCTACTCATCAGTCTTAAATTTAAAAGCTCCGAGCGTAGTGTGGCTAGGGTGTACACACGATTTAGTATAGAAAAGTGCTGACACATTTGCAACAAGATACCGTTCACGCATCTTGAGTGTTGATACGTGAACTACTGGAATATCAAGACAGTATACAATAATAATGGTCATTAATTACTCTTGCCTCATAACGCCCAAGCACGCCGCCCTAACAACCGAATATTACTAGTGTAGCAGTTTAGTGGATGCCGTGACCACTGCTGATGATGCCGTGACCGCTGCTGATGATACCGTGACCGCTGCTGATACCGCCGTGGAGACCGTAGCCGCTGCTGTAGCTGCTGTAGCCGCCTCCGTAACCGCCTCCGTATCCGCTGCCGTAGCCGCTGCCGAAACCGCTGCTGATACCGCCTCCGTAACCGCCGCCGAAACCGCTTCCCAATCCACCGCCGAGACCGCCGCTAGAGACGGCAACTGGCACGGCTACTGGTTGAGCGACTGGCACGGCGACTGGCCTGGGCACTGGGACGGGGTAAGGTGCTGGCACTGGGACTCCGACCTGAAAGAGATTTGTGATATGTTAGGGTACATTTTATTGACTGAAGTATTAAGCATGTCACACTCTGGTAGGAATTTTGTCAGTGAATACTGTTTGTTAACTTTCAAAATCTGGTGTAGGGCTGAAATTTGTATAATATGCTATTCATTATTCACCACGTTTTTCAACAGGAGAATTGTATTTGGCAAATCATTACGAAATATTATAGTCCTTGTTTAACATATAATGGTAAGTAATTTATCCTTACCTGTCTAACAACTGGGTAGGGTACAGCGTGGGGCACTGGGTAGGGCACGGGCCTGTCAACGGGCACAGCTACGGGCTTCTCGACAGTTACTGGGTAAGGCCTGGGTACGTGCACGGGGTAGGGACGGTCTACTGGGACGGGGACTGCAACCTGTAATGTAAAGATGAGAAAACATGTACTTTAGAAAGAGATTTTAAGTTTACCAGCTGAAGAATTAATACGTCTAACAATTTACATTATTTGAGTGAGCTAATTTTCCGTAATTTTATAGCACGTACATCACAGTATGCAGTATGTCTATAGCACGCACGATACTTCATAATGTTTATGAAACGTAGATTCATTATATTTCATCTTTTATTCTTTTATCAAAAAAATTTTAATATATCAGAAGCATTATGTTTTATTTACTTTTATTAAGAGTGCAAGTTTCACTTTACAACTGTCAAAGAACCTTCTAGCAAATCAACAAAACTATCCATTACACACAACATAAGCTCCCATAACTACCACATTACCTTAACGGGAACAGCGACAGGCCTGTCAACAGCAACTGGGTAAGGAGCAGGCACGGGCACTCCAACGTGCTTGGTCACAGTGGTGTGGACGTTAGCGCCGACGATGGTACCGGAACCGAGACCGATACCGCTGCCAATGCCGCTGCCGAGACCGCTGCTCAGACCGCCGCCGTAACCGCCGCCATAACCGCCGCCATAACCGCCTTGAAAATATTTACAATTAAATATTCGTATAGTTAAGTTTTGCGTTGAATTATTGGATGGATATTATAGAGCAGGAGTTATGAACTGATAATAAATATACAATAGAATAATTTTTATTGAGTTCATAGTTATGTTATAATATTTGCAATATGATCTATTTTACTAGCTTTGAAAACCTGTGTTAAGAAAGATGAAAAAGTGTACATTTTTAATTGTTGCTTCATTATGTTAACAGAGCGGAGGATCTATCTTTATCCAGAATTTTGGTATGAAAATTAAAAAACTATACTGAATATGCAATGCATTACATTATTAGCAAAATTGTACAATACATACTCCAACTTAAATCCAGTAGCACTTATTATAACGTGTATTCGCTAATAATAATCTACGTAAAGACCGAGTTTTATGTGTTGTATAAGAGTTTGGGGTTATGCAAATGGAACTTTATTATTGTAATTTGCAACACGTAAATATTATTGAGTTTCCATAGATGCATTTAATTATCTCTTTGGTATAGTGATAAAGTATTCGCGTAGAACTGTAAAATCCTAGGTTCTATACTAAGGTGACTAACAAAAAATATCTTTCTGGCACAATAAACAAGGCAGGAAAAGAACGATCAGTGAAACAGATGTCTGCTGCTCCTTTTATCAAGGGAATACGTGATTTCTCTTCTCCAGATTTCTTTTAAGTTACCTCCAAGACCGTATCCATAGCCAAGGCTAGATCCCGATGAGATGTATCCTCCACTCAGTCCATGGCCGCCCAGACTGCTTCCATACAGACCGCCATAGTGTCCCACCAGGCCGCTTCGCTTTTGCACCACTTTAGTGGGCTCCTTGCTGGGCTCAGCGAAGACCGCTGCGGTCAGGCATAGTACAGCGATCTGGAAGGAATTTAAACTTTATGGTAATGCTGTTAAAGGGAGTTTGGAAGATGTGGACTTTATGATAGTAATATTAAAGGGAGGTTTTGAAATGTTAAGACAGTGCGTTTATTAGACGCGAGGTTCTTTTGTTCGTTTGATATTTTTGATAATTATTTTATTGGTGTAGATTTTATTTCCGAGCAGTTAATTATTAAACGTTATTTTCTGTAGTTTTTAGGTGGTTAAATATCCTATCCTTTTAAGTTCACTAATTTTCATTAAATTATATGCCATGTATGCAATTGCAATGAAAAATTCGCGAGAACGTAAATGAATAATGGCAAAAAAATTATAATGAACGCTTGATGAACTACGTATTTTTGCACGTATCCTTAACTTCTTTACTAATTATTATCCGCGTCCTACCCTATTCCAAGTCTTGTAAAAGTTGAAATATCCATAGCAGATCTAACACAAGTCCTTAATATTACAATAACATTAAATAACAGGACATTATCCATGTAACAATTGCCAAAGTTTCAAGCACTTTTACGAGTTCACGACACCGCATCACGTTAAAATCGAAATTGACTACGGGCCTGGAATATTTAGCAGCACTGCATGGTAGTTGATGAATGATTTATGTGTTATTGTTTATTTGGTTTCGCTTTCAATCGCCGGTATTATTACGTAAAGGTTTGATGGGTGAATATTTGGGAATGCGATTTTTTATACTTTTTAGAATTCATAATTTGGAATATAAGTAAATTAAAGTTATAAAATCCACGAAAAATAAATGGAATAATGGACCAAATAGTAAGCAATCAGGCACTTTTTACATTTTTACGAGCATTTTCTGCATATAAATTTCAGAAACCTTATCAAATGAAGAATTTAAGTGTGGGACAACAAAATAATATTTAGTTCTTAAGGTTTGATGACCATTGATTTAATTATTAAGTTTTCAATATTATAATGTATTAAATTAAATTATTTATACAGATTTAAATATTTCTATGATTATTACTTAGTTATTACACAAAAAGGTTTTAAAAATTCGTTCAATTTAAATTTATTTTTCTGAGAAATACTAAATAAATAGTTTCTACGGCACTGGTTAATGACTGAAAAGATGTTAAATCTTATTTAAAAAATATTTTTGAAATTGTGGTTAATTTAAAAATTCATAGTGCACATATTCGAATATGCGCACTAGATTTGAGCACTGCAAATTAATTTGGATATCAGAATATTAAAATATATCTACTGTATCTATTTAGAACGATTTTTATTGATTTTAAACATAAAAGAATGTTTTAAGAAAATCGTTACAATATTTTGGCACATTTTTTAATTTAGTTTATTTTTAACTTTTAAATTTTATATTAATTGATCACAAATTGCAAATCAAAAATTAATAAGAAATCTAAACAATTCACTAAAATTCACGACTTCAAAAAAATCGAACGTTTTAAAATTTTGCGCGGTTATTATTTATCTGTGACTAATGTATACTCTATGACCAAAGAACTTACAAAGGTCTTCATGTTTGTTAGTACACTGTACACAAATAATGTTACACTGATATCCACTGGAGGGCACATTGTATTTATATAAGAACTGAACCCCACTATACGAGGGAGGTAGATCGCTTCGCAACTGTATGTCAGTTGCATGTTGTTGGCGTGTGGGAAAACTGACTTTTCTAGAAGGATCGAAGTGCTTATTTCGAGGGTTAAACTTAGGAAATATGAAATTTTTAATAGGCAAAACTGTTAAAGGAGCATTGATTCAGATAAACTAGCCTTATTTATTTTTGTAATCTGGACGAAATAAAGACTGGCATATATTTTGTCATTAAATTAAATTTCAATTTATGCACCCAGATTAAAATAAGAAAATATAATTAAAAAAAAAACATATAATATATCAAATTCCTTAAACAATCATTAAATGACTTTCATAACCTGAATAAACACACAAACACACAAACTGATTATACCATACATTCAGCTGACACAAACAATTAATACCAACAATCAAAAAGCTAATGCAATAAAAAATGAAGAACTCTCAAGAATAGAGATCTCAGACATTTCAAATAATCCCGTTTTCATATTGCACTGCAGCACAGTCCAATCGCTTCCTGAGCTTTAAAAAGGACAGTAGGTACAGAAACGACCCACATTTAAGATTAAACCGTTTCAAATTCCTCGCCTGATGCAAGGGTTATTAAGTTAACCTGTAACTAGAAAAGCTTTTGTAATTTTACGCAAATCGGTGATAGATTTCTGCATAATTATAGCAAGTTGTGATATTGGTGACATTTAATATGGGACTATATTTTCCGCTAACATTTATTCAAAAATTAATAAATCTAAGTTTTTACGAAAAAAATTATTTAGCGAATGATATTTTTTATGTTCTTTTCGATTTGACTACGTAGTTCATAATTCTGTAGAAAATTACAGAATTACAAGTCATTAATGTTATCATAAAGTTCATGCGCGGAAAGTTCGCCCCATTTTTTGTTATGGCGACAAATTGACATAATACATTTTTAATTCGATTAAAAATGATTGTACTCAAGCAAAAATTCGTATAATTTATCATTCAATCATATTGCAACACTGTCTTCTTTTTAATGTATCATTTATTAGTATGATTTAAAAATTAATAACTATAATATTTAAATATGATCTGTAAATTCGTGCTGCACAGCTTAAAAATATTGACATTCTTAGAAGAGCATAGTTTTGGTTGAAATGATATTATGAGGTTCAATTCAGAATTTAAATAGATATATAGGAAAGATCATAAATCATAAATTAAGTACGTATAATAAGAATTAATAATATTATATCAAGTGTATTTAATACTTTAAAATCAATCTCTCTTTCGAATCGAACGAAACGAACGGAAAAAAATCAACCAACTAAGTTTTTCACCTCCCTTAAAAATATAAGGAATTTAGCAATATCAACAATGAAATGAATGTAGTTTTTAGTTTTATTGTTTTACTACAATACTGATTATTGTGATTTAATAAGCATTGTGTCGATGTGTGACACATTGTCTCGTTGTGAATTGATCTCATGATAGTGAGGTAAGTATGGGATTATCGTAATATGAATTATCTAATATGCATAATGTATTGCTTTTTCTACCTTCTAATTCTGCTACGTACAAAAGGTACAAATGAATGCCAAAGGATTTTAAATTAAATATAGTTTTTGATCATAACTCCATATTATGTTTTTGAGATGACCAGTTGAAACTTAACTGGGTTAAATTTATTTTATAACTGTATACATTATACAGGTATATCTTCAGCAATATATTGTGTCATCTAGTCCTAAAAATAAAATTTATCGAATTTTTATTAATAGTTTTTTGCATATTATGTAGAGCTGAAAAAATTAAGACGTGACGTTTCTTTGATTAATCTATACTAATATTATAAAGCTGGAGAGTTTGTTTGTTTGTTTGTTTGTTTGAACGCGCTAATCTCGGGAACTACTGGTCCAATTTGAAAAATTCTTTCGGTGTTAGATAGCCCATTTATCGAGGAAGGTTATATATCATCACGCTACGACCAACAGGAGTGGAGCCACGGGGGTGAAACCGCGCGGAGCAGCTAGTCTGGTATAATCAGTTAAATCATGCATTTTGCCATCAGAATATGATTTTTATCACTAACTGTACACCAAATTCAACATGTACCTGCATCATTGATTGTTATTACCATACAATTATGTCAAACATTATCACGACCTGCTCCTCTTTCATCCAAGTCGGTTAATTCACATTATTTCAAGAAATTCGCATCACAAAGGGCTATTATAATCTGGGCACGTTCATTGCATAACAAGTGACCGCGACTCGGCTTGGTCTCACATTTTAGCATTCAAAAACTGAAATTAGCCAATAAAATGCTATCGACTTGCTTCATGCAGGCGATCCCCTTGTTATTGCATCCGCAGAGTATTATAGTAATATCTGTGTTTTATAATTTTTAATCAGAATATATTCTCAGTCTCTTGGAATCTTGGAAAAATATCTCCAATAGCAAAATCATATTGATCAGTCTCCTTTTTCATTTCGTAATTTTAAATATATATAAAATTTCCATAAATGCATAAAGATATGTTTGAGAGAGTTATTATAGGTACTTAGTATTAGTTTAATTTTAAACATTGAATAGTGTTATATTGCCTTGATACCTATTGTGTTTTATTAAAAACTTCCTAACGACAAACGATGTAAGACTGCTGTGCTCTACAATTTTTAGCAAAATATACCTAAATATCGACCACTATTATCCGTGAAATTCTAAACTAGCAAAACACGCCTAACTACGACAAGTAAGTAATTATTGCGTATAATCTACATTATTTATTCTTGCGGTTTGTTATAATAAGCTAGCAGTTCTAGATTTGCATAGATCTAATTATTCTCCACTTAAAGAAAAGCAACAGTATCTCATAAGTATTACATAGTTTTCATTAGTGCCGTGTTATACGTCAAAACTGGCTCTTACATAATCGATCTACAGGTTATAACCAAAGATATTCCATTTATCACAGAAATTATAACGAAAGTATGACGAAACAAGTCGTTCAATTATTTCCAATTTACATATTGATTTACTGCAAATGTTCCGTAAATAACACGAAAGGGACACTGTTCCCACACTGAGTACAAAATCATTTAATCTACATGTTTGACATTGTAAATAGAATCCTATGTTGACACAATTAGGTTAGTAATTAATTGAATTAAATTTGCTGATAAATACAAGAAGTTACAACTAGGGATAGAAAGATTGTAGGATTTCAAATCTTATGACCAAAAATTTAGGTTCATTTTAGGTTGTGAGTAGATTTCGATGACGCTCTATTTTTGAAGCCTACATAGTCAAGGTCTAAGTTTGGCTGCAACCGTGCTAAGTGGCTCAGTCCTTCACAGATGCAATATTTACCGTTGCCTTTATTAGAAGGTTCTGAACATTCATTGAAGAAGTCATTTGCAATGTGTGAATGTTTTCATTCAACGTACGTTGGTGTTTTGTTTGCTGTAGTTATTTATAAGGTTTAAAATTAGTAGTAATATGTAAGTATAAGGTGTATAAAATTAAAAATTATAAAATGTGGTAAGTTAAAGAAACAATTTTTGGTTTACCAAAACACTATTACCTATTTAAAGCCCGCGGCTTCGCCCGCGTTTTCAAAGAAAAATCCGCATAGTTCCCGTTCCCGTGGGATTTCCGGGATAAAACCTATCCTATGTGTTAATCCAAGTTATCCTCTATATATATGCTAAATTTCATTGTAATCGGTTCAGTAGTATTTGCGTGAAAGAGTAACAAATATACCTACATACAGATACACATACATTCGAACAAACTTTCGCATTTATAATATTTACTAATATTATAAATGCGTACGGGCATATTAACCTATCCTATCCTACTGGATAGGATAGGTTAATGTAATGTAGTAGTTTTATAGCTGAAGGAACCGTGGGGCAACGCTACTTTGAACTAATTATTTAAGTAATAAGTGGAAATCGATCCTGTCCCTCAAGCAATAATGAAACCATTTGAGTGACACATTGAGGAGGTTTTTTGTAGTCGACATTTTGTAATTGATGTGTAATTATTATTGGCATGAGTGAAAAATAACACCGCTTTGTCTTTATTTACGTAAATATCAAGTATCATATTTGAAATGCTTGTGTTTCGGTTTGTGGGGCTTTCTCATTATTTGTCAGTTTAATTTTCAATTTAATTTAGTTGGTAGATTCACGCGGTAAAGGAAAAAACGAAAACCCGACCAAGAATTTCTACAAAAAAGCAACTAACTATTCGTAAATTCGTTAAAACGTCGTGTGTGCTTTACAAATACTACCTAACCATAAATATTTTTCTTCTATAAAGTTATTTTACAGTTACATTGGTAATGATTAAAATACAAATTGCTAAACCTAGGTAATTTTGCAAGTCTATCCAATTTCCTAAATAAATCCTACTCTATTATACTTATATTGATGGTCGTCCTTTACCCAGATTTATGTTTCGCTTTCCTGCACCATAAATAGTAGAAACGTTTTGACTGACTTCAATAGTTAAGTAAGTGTTTGATTATCTAGTCCAGTATAATTGAGATCCAATGTAAATGATGCGGTTCAACGAGTGGTTACCACATATCCAGGAATGTTTTGGAGTTCCGTACATATTGGTAGAACCCTTATTTGATACTAAAAAAAATATGGAATCTTAAACTAGGTTATAAATAATGTTTAGTTGTGAGAAAGAGCTTTAAAAAGCCCTTGAACCTTGCTCTATGCGAGTAAGCCGAGGAGTGTTGGTTTCGATTCTCTTTTATACTACGTTGAAAATGAATGATAGAATGACATCCATTTTCAAGACATTCTCCAAAAATATTAAATGCGCAACATATGTATGTTGAATTATTAAAACATAACAAATCCTTGTAAAGACTGACTTATAAAATGCTATGTGTGACGACCTGTAGGTACCTACGGCTTATTTTGTAGAGTGATTTTAGAATGTATCGCATCTGAGCTTTGACCCATGATGGCTGGATTCGTGTGTTGTCCCGGTAGCATAAAAATTATTCTCTATTTCAAAATTCATTCAAAATCGATGTAGTTTTGACTGACAAAGTTACAAAGCATCCACCCTGTCATATTTTCGCGTTTACAAAAGTAGAGATACCTACATTGTACATTCATGTATTGGTAATTTTCACATAATTTGCAGGCTCCCTAAAGCGTATTTAAAGTTATCAATGATTACTCAATAATATATGAACTTACGAATTATGAGCAAATACTATGTAATAATAATTATTAAACCCGTCAATGCGTGAGGCGCGCTCGCGCTTGACCGATCTTATTCGCGTACATAATAATCGGTCTTCCTGACTGGTTAAATGTACATAATGAGCAATTAATTGTGACTAGACATTACGTATGTTATTAATGTAGGTTAGCTTTGACATTTTTATGTACGGCTCGCTCGGTTCGGTTATACAAGTCGAATCGGTGAAATAATCGATTTATTTATTAATACATCTTATTTGTTACTGATATAGGTATGTTATCTTTATTTTATGAATAATGAAAGGTACGTTTTGGGTATGAACCAATAATTTTTTGTGAAAAAAAAAATCTTAAGTAGGTAAAGACACTATTTTGAAATATTATGATATGAAGAAAATTATACAATTGGCTTTTCATAACCGTGAGCTATATATCAGTAAAATTCTAAACAAAATCAGTTCAGTAGCTTCAGAGATTATACGGCAATAACAGACTAAAACACTAAGATCACATTTCTTTTACAATGTGTAAATACTAAATATCTATGTAATATAGTCATATAATTTATCTGAGCTAAGATTAACTGATAACTATTCCAAACATTTGTAAATTCAAATTTATATACATTCTATGTAAAATCAGTGTTTTTTTACAATTACTATGTAAATGTTAGTAAAATATAGTGGCAGGTTACACTAGTTACTCAAACGGTTGATCGAAGTTGGCCAAATAAGGCCGGTTACACATAACTTTAGCAATCCGATACCTGACTCATCATAGAACAGCTGTTATATAGAAAATTTTACTACAAATATAACATTATTTTTGCAGTTGGTTCTAGACTGCATCCTTAGTGTTGTATTCGACTGTAGATAGAGTCTCTCCTTTTGCGTATTTCATTCAAATATTTCAAGACCCAAGCTAATAAAGTTTTTTCGAACTAGACATATTCTAAACTTCAGGAAAAAATATGAAGATATATGAAAATGGAAGCCATAAAAATTTTATTGTCTTTATGTCAATGGAGTAGCAGGTTTATAGTATGCTGGAACAGGGCGGCGTGGTGTCACTCGTGGTACCCGGAAAATACTATGTACCTACCAAATATGATACTCATCTAATCAACTGTTTTTGATCGAAACAATAACAAATACAAACGACACGATCGTTTGTATTTGTTACTGTTTCGATCAAAAACGATTACGATTACGATTATAATATTGATTACCCCTTTATTAAGAGTCAAGAAGATGACTCATAATCATCTCCGAGGGTAATTAGAATATGAAGATGACATTAAATTAGTTCAAAATGAAGTTATAGTAGCCTTGACCACCAAAAATGTTTAAAAATGGTCTCACCTTTATTCAATTATATAGCTATTGCAAATTCAATTTTCGTTTAAATTCTATCTCAATGACACCTTACAATTCATTCACACTGTTTCATTTAGCACGTAAAGTAAACAAAATGTTATAATTAGTGCCAAACTGAGCATTTCATTCAACCGTGATGAAACCATGGGTTATGTAACTACACTTAGTATGTTTATTGTACAATTTCATGTAATCCTTATGACAAATCTATAGTATTATATTTGTCAGACAGATAATATAATACTGTATTATATTATCTGTGGCAAATATAGAATTCATTTAGATCATACCTTATGTTTAGTTTTCCTTAAACTTATGTTATTATGAGTTTTAAGCTAGGATTAAAGTTGTTGCTTAAATAGTAAATGTGTGTTTCGATTTATATAATAACCAGTGGTATTATGTATTGGTATATAGTTAATAAATGTATTTTAAATAATTTGTTCTAAGTTCCTAGAAGAGTGTAAATATAATGACGTACAAATAAGTATACTTATAACTAAACTATGCTGTGCCCCGCGGTTTTACCCGCACTGCTCCGTTGCTATAGGTGCTATAGGTCTCCGTCGTTATATTATAGCCTATGCCCTATAGCATTCCTCGATAAATGGGCTATTTCACACCAAAATAATTTTTAAATCGGACCAGTAGTTCTTGAGATTAGCGCGTTCAACCAAACAAACTCTTTAGCTGTAATATATTAGTATAGATTAAGATAATTAATACGAAGCATTTTTGTTAAACAATTATTGGTTATTAATTCTTATTTCTTAGGTATCGTATGTTATATTAAAACTGAACACGTGTAACATGTTAAATATTCATGCCTGCTTGAATGTAGAGCTAAATTGTAACACGATAAACGTGATGGTAACGTGTTGAGTATCTTCAAATAAAATCTTCATTTATTAAGATTTTATTTGAAGATACTCAACTGATGAAATGAAATGAAATGAAATGAAATGAAATGAAATAAGTTTATTATGGACATATTATGAAAAAAAAGATACAATTTAGATGAAAAAAAAAGGAACTTAAAAAAATACTTAGCCATAATTAGGCCAACCACTCAGTGTGTCATCACTGATTTTCAGTGGCCGCCTTAGGATGTCTTAAATCTTAATAGGGTTCAGATTTTCGGGATATCTTTGTGAAAAGAAAAAAATAAGATACATGTTGACCTAGTGAACTATCAAGCTGTTAAACATTGAATTTATTGCATATTCCTTATTTAATAAACAATCGCAGTCAAAATAAAACAATCCCATTAATTTTGTTGTGTCGTAATAGACTATTCACGAGACACACTCGACAATCGATTGTATATTGGATAGGTTTAAAGAAATAATATCTCGCGCTAGAAAGAGCTCGAGCTTGTCAATAACCAAAACCTATATATGTATGGAGCAGATGCATTATGCATACATCTTTTTCACTGATCGATTTACTTTAGGGACAAGTAGGTGATCAGTCTTCTGTGCTAGACCGAGACATTTTTTTTTCTTCGTCTCCACCGGGAATCGAACCCAGGACCCCTCGGTTTTACGCTCACGCGTCAACCACTGTACCAAGGTGGCAGTCACCAAAACAAGGAAGTATCACAAAAATAATCAGCCTAATTGAAACACTAACTTACATAATTTAAAGGAAAGCTGTGATTAAGAAAAACCGCCGGGAAATCTCGTAGCCTTTTAAGTAAGTGTGACAGACAAATCGACATTCCGATTCACGTAACATGTTACTTGAGCATTTAGTTTTTGTAACATGTGGTACATATTTCGCATTTTATTATATTGTTAGTACTGTGACCTGGATAGCTGGGCAAAGGGCATGGATAATAAACTTTCGTAAATAGAGATTATTACAAAATATGTACCATAACTTATATCATTTACTTTATCTGTAACAGGGCAAAATTGTTAACTATATATATACATTTTTTTCAGTTAAGCCGTAATTAAATATTTATATCCAAGGATCATTTCTTTCTCATGATTAAGAAGCTGTGAATATCATAAAACGTAAAATTTGTTTGGAAACTATAATCTAATTGAAGTAATAAATATGAAAAATGAAATAATACTCTATCTGCGATAACTCATGTGATAATAACACACATGGCTTAATACTTATACAATATATGCAGAAGTCTGGTTTGTAAATAAATCTATCTGGCATCGGAGTTACTATTCGAAGGATATCAAAGGTTTACAGACAACTTTGTTAGGGGATTTTTAAGAGCGCACCTTCAAGTAAAAATCCGGTAATGGGACGAGAATAATTATCTCCAAAAAGTGACCTGTATTTTTGCTCTAAAAAGTATTTGCCGTTTTGGATCTGAGTAACTAACCGTACATACTAAAACCTTTTTTAAAATGCATTCTATTCTGATTCTATGTTATACTACGAGTAGTTCTTGCGCTCTTATTTACTCGCGTACGTTTGTAAATCTAGACCACCTGAAGACTCAAAAAATTCAATTAAAATCGGTCCAGCCGTTTAGCAGGAGTTAAGTTGCTCATACACAGAAAATATATAAAGATGTAGGTCTATGTCTGCGTAAACTAGTTCAGTAGAATAATAGAAATGCCGCCAACTGCACATGGTCGTACGTTGAGTGAATGTATCCACCATTTGAATGAACAGCTTTACTGAATGACATATGAGATAGTTATGCTCTTTAGATTCATATTACAGTCATATATGAGGGTTAAGACATGTTAAACATGTTTAAAACCTTTAAACTCGAGAAGGAGGCGTATAATTTACGACTATTTATCACGTATGTATATCATAATCATAATCATAATTATTTATTCACCAGAAAAAAAAAACAAAATTCAATACATAGTATATCTTTATTTTTTATTTTTATGTAATGACTTGAATACGAATTTAAATATTAACCACATAATCTATGCCGCTCTGTTATAAATAATATTATATTGATAATTAATCGTTCTTTGGTCCCGCAGGATAGGCTTCGCCTAGTGCGGGAACCAATGAATCTCGTAATTATATTAATATCAAATTATTAAATTAATTAATATTGTGAAATACACCATATTGTAATAATCCTGTCTTGTTAAATAAAGGAATTATTTATTTATTTATTTTATCTTAATTAATGAAACATTCAAAATACAAGGACATTATAATATACATTGAACCTGATGATTAAAGAAGATAATATGAACTGCAGGCCTACACGGCAGCTTGTATCGTAGGCATGTAGTTCAATTGCAGTTGCAAGCAATATGTAATTAATTGACATATAATATTAATTAAGTATAATTAATAGTGTAAGACAAGTTTATAAAGCTAAGGGATAAATAATTTTAGAAATAATTTTTCACTAATTTTGTTTCTTGCGCTATTCAGATGTAAGTCGAACAACGCACTCTTTGCAACTAGCGCTATTGCAAATACTAAGCCTATTTACTGAGAAAACCTAATTCAAAGTATCTAATAACACTTATTTACGTATCGATCTCCGTAGATAATAATTACTGTGTCAAAAACACAATTTCTCGCAGGATGCATTTCGACATTTGAAGTTTGCGTAAACGGTTTTCTTATAAGGCTGTTCCTTGCTCATTCATAGATATTTTAGTATTCCATAGATGTGCATGATACTAAACAAGTAATTTTAGAAATAGGATGTGTATCCTGTTGATAATTATTTTCTATTTATATGGCAACTTAAAATATACTTGAATTTGATATTTATTTTTATAGCATTCAAATGCTTTATAAATATAATTTTTTAATGAATAGAAAACATCGATCACGAGACGGGATTCGAGCCCGCGTCTCTGGCCTCAAAAATATATTTATCATTTAATTAACATTAACATTTAACACAACGCTACATAGAGTCAAAATGCAACAAGGGAATGTGAATTTTTTCATTGTTAGAGCCAGATCACCACCACTTTTTAATGAATAAAGGATGAGGGAAAAAAAAACAATCATAAGTATATCAATATATTTATTAAAATAAAACTGCGTAAACATGCAAACACTAGTTTTCCAAACAATTAGAAACCAGAAAGTCAATCAATGTAATGAGATCATTACGCGAAGCAAATGTATATTCACCATATGCAAAGCCGATTGCCAAAGCAATAGCGCACAGGATAGTGATAATAAATTCAACTTTTGTTTCGCAACTGTTTCGTACAATTGCGCAGTAACCGCCTTCGCTAATAAAGGCCAGTCCATGGGATAGGTAACTATAACGAAGTAGTTGTAGGTTGGGGATTTACTCGCACTACCTGTCTAGAGTAAAAACTTATGCACTAATTCTAATCTAGATAAAGATTATAATCTATGTTATCTGTACCATAAATATGTACTCTGAAACTTTAGTATAATTCCTGTAGTTATAGGACAGGATAATATGATGAAATTATAATACAGGATTTGTTAATTATTAGCACCGTATCTTTTATATATTTTTTTTTGCTCACACACTGTATCTGATTGTTATTAGTGTACCTTGTAATTGGCGTATAGAATTGTAAAATGTTCTATTTAATTTATGTTTAGCTGTAAGGTACCTTGTACAAATAAATAAATAAAATAATTAATTTTGTGATATAATATAGTCTTCTGCTTTTTTCACTTCTCTGTTATTTTACATGATCTAAATTAGTTAAAATTTCGTTTTAAAAATTTATATGTACCTACCTTGATGTATTTCTCGCGCATGCATCGTATAGAGTGGAGGTATGCACGGAAATTTATTAACGATTAGCACTATTCTCAAAATTTACGTACCTAGTCTACAACATAAAATTAATCAAAATACTTAACTGTAAAAGTAAAATTTTGGGCTTTCAGGATTTTTATACTTTACTTAGTAAAAAAGCGAAATAAAATCCCATAAAGTTTAGTCGAGTTAATACACATACTTTATTAAAAGTATTTAACTCTGTGTAGGTATGTAACACAGAATTTTGGTGGGAATAAGACATTTGTTGATATGATAGGAAGTGACATTTATTTGGCTTGTCATGTTTAGGTCCCATCTGTGGGTCCCATGTTACGAAAGACCAATTACCATAATCCATTCACTGTTAGAAGTTTTGAGTGCAATAAAGACCTTAAACCACGTACACTATAGTTGAATTTGCAATGATAATAATTAATAATGCAGTTATTAACGAACTTATGATGACCTGATGAATTAAATATTCTCTGCTGTAAATAATTGTCCGTTTGTTTCGGGATTATCCTTACTTTAGTATAACACGTAGTCTTACAATCTTCAAGGATATGTTGACGTAATGCAAATTTTATGGATATTTACTGTACTTATCTGCGTGATTTATCTATCAACAAAATATTAAAATATTTTTTTTTATTATAATAACACCTTTGTTTTGTAATATAGGGAACAAAAATAAATGACAGCTTTACTCATGAGGTTTTATAACTAAACATTATTACTTTTTATAAACATAAATAAGACAGAAAATTATGCGTTCAATTAATATATTATTTTCTTAATCACAGCTACATGTTAATTAATTATCAACGCAAATTCCACGTCTAAAACTACAACTTTACAGTATCGGCTAACCACAGAAATATATCGATATTTCTGTGCGGCTAACCACGGGTTCAAGCATTTAACCCTTACATAATAAGTACTAACGATTACGTCTAGATCTAGTACAGGCTAGACTTCGCCTTAAATGACTGTAAATAAGTTACGGGGGCAAGTAAAAGTACACAACTAGAGATGTTAAAACCACGACACTTTTGAATATTCCTACAGTTCAAAGTGAACTTTTAATATTTAAATTAAAAACTTGATCAGTTAATAAGTCTCGTACATTTTAATTAATATTATCAATGTAATGAAATAAATGTTTCGTGAACATAGAAAGTTAAATATATACAAATGGAAATAATTTGCTCTATAAGTTTACCTAGTTGCTCTTGCTCTACCTACTATTTACAAGCTTAATTGACTAGTGGTCAAATATAATCAGTTGTAATTTTAGAAACATAGCATACCGTGATTTACAATTACATACAATAAGCTTTTATCAAGCCACAATTGAACAAATTAAAGTCAATGGGTGTATTAACAGCTCCATTAGTTAGCAACTTTCTTCTTACCTAGAGCCTTTCCGCTCAAGCCACCACACCACATGTCATTTAACATATAAATACGATAATGTGATATGTTACACTACATTACTATCTGCCATCGATACACTTACTATACGTTTATACTATTTCGTTTCATCAAAAATGGCGAAAATATACTTTGTGAGTTTTATTTTTTTTACGTATTTTCAAATTTTGAGGGCTTTTATTTACTTTCAATAAACATAAATTTACTTTTCTCTCTTCCTTAAAAGAAGATGACTTTTTCCTTCTTGTCTTATTCTTACTTTTCCTTTCAGATATTGCTGGCAATCTATCTCCACTCGGCATCCAGCTCAGAGCCAAAGAAGCGATCCGCGTCTATACCAATTACACAAACCTACTCAGAATACTACAACAATGTCGCCATTCCCGTACCCCATCCAGTGCCTATTAGCGTGCCTCGTGCAGTTCCAGTGGCTGTACCAGTGGGAGTCCCTGTAGACAGACCTAGACCCGTTCCTGTATCTGTGCCGCATCCCGTAGCTCATGTGGTAGCGCGTCCAGTGGCCGTTCCAGTTGACAGGCCGTATCCAGTGCCGGTGGCTCAACCAGTACCTGTGACTGTCACACAAGGGGTTGGCATTCCAGTGCCACAGCCGTATGCGGTTGGAGTGCCAGCTGCTGTTCCAGTGAGAGTGCCTGTGGCAGTGCCTGTAGCTGTTGGTTCGATTGGAGGTGGAATAGGCGGTGGATCGCTTGGTGGTGGAATTGCTGCTGCATCGCTTGGAGGTGGGCTTGGCGGTGGGTCTATCATTGCTGGCTCGCTAGGCTCTGGGGGTATTATCTCTAGTTCTATTGGCCATGGAGGTATTGTAGGAGGAGGAATTAAGGTTATAAGTGGCTCGAGCTATTCTGTTCCTTATGGAGTATATGGATCTGGCCATGGTTATTATCACCATTGATTGAGCCAGTATGAAAAATTTAACGTTTTTATTAATAATCGTTTGGTTTTGTTGAGTTACCATATAAGATTTGAGAGGAAGTTTGTTTACAAATTATGTCGTCCTTTTTATAATGTTTTGTTCAATTTTGTCACATGTGTAATTGCCGCCCTCTTTTTGTAAGGATATCAAGGTTAAGGTATTTCCTGGGTTTTTGTTAATCTAGTCTTAGGGTTGTATGTATGTTTGTCCCTTGGTTTGTCCCATCGATTAATGTATGCAGCTTTAATTATTGTAAGTGTATTTTGATGTTATAGTATAGTATACCTAGTATATATTGTATCTCCAATGTTATGTAAGTTAAACCCCACTATTAAAATTAAGGGATTATATTGTATGTTTATTTTAATAAATTTTATTTTATAGAAAATAAATTGCTTTATTTATTCCTCGAAATTTCATATTATATTATAATAAAGATAAATAAAAAAATAACTTTTTTCGTCTGAGATGGTTCGTCACAAGGTGTGAATCCATATTCCTCCTATTTTCATAGATGAATAAATCAGAACTATCATTTAAAAATTCGATCTAGACATCATGTCTTCACTTTGGGTAGAGTCTGAGTCAATTATTAAGTTGTCGCGATTTTTTTTTCTTCTGTCTTAAATGTATAGTCCGTGAACCCAACATTATTGGTGAGACAAAAGCTGCTCGCCTTCGATGGATCGGTCACCTAGAAAGGATGCCAAACGATCGCGCTGCGAAGAGGGTGTACATGAGCAAGCTGATCGGTAGGCGCCCCGTCGGAGGACCTCGTCACCGTTGGAGAGACGAAGTCCAAAAAGATCTGGACATCCTTCAAGTAGAAGACCTCAACACCAGGGCGCTAAGGCGCGAAACCTGGAAACCTTTTGGTGTCGGAGGCCAAGATCCTCTTTGGGTCGTTGCGCCGTTGAAGTAAGTAAGTAAGTAAATGTATAGTCTTCTTTATACTTTAAGAGTAGACCGTAAAAATATAGTCATAAAACATACGATACAATCATTCGTGATTCGTCATAAATATTGAAGTAACATAAAACAAAAATAACCAGTCATGGCCTAATCCACAAGAAACTGAAATAAAAATTTACCACTTACACTAAAATCTCTGTACGTATACACGTACATACGTACTATGTACTGTATGTAGTACATAATATGTACGTGTACTTGTGTATAGTATGAATAATAAACGAAACAGCATATCAATTACAATCATTAACACATTCGTCACATCAGTATTCCATAAGGACAAGATATTGTTATCGCTAAATTTGGATAACGATATTTCAAATCCTGATTAGACCATTTGTTATCAGTATCTATTGTTTGGTCAGACAGGACGTTCGCGTTAGTGTGTTGCAGTTATGATGAAGTCAAGTAAGTTACTTTGTGACAATATTTTTTCGTTGATTTGCTTTTGGAATGTTAGAACGTTCTAGAATGTTCTGGAACTTTCGCTTCTGTTTAATTTTGGACACGCGTTGTAATTATATCTAGTATCTATACTATAAGTTGTATAGCAATGGGTATCGTGTAAGTTAGAGGCTGAAAAATTATATTATAAATAAACGGTAGAGTCACTTATGTTGCTCATATAATAATTACAATGTTAGTCTTGAATTAACAAGAAATACATACAGTGTTTAACACCTAATAATTGATATCCTGTGTTTACATTATACTAATAATAATTATAAGTCACAATGATTATCATTTTAGGTATATTTATGAAATTTTATCAAAAACAGATATAAGAATCAAAATGTTTTATTGTTATCTAACAGATAGTTTAAAACAAGTATTAATAAAACATTATGGCAATATTCATTAATAGGGCAACACTGAAAACTCTACGTACTGTTAACTGTAATATCTTTATTAGCGAGTACTATCATTAAGTATAATGTATTTGAAAGTGTTTTAGTTATAATTAACCAAACTTTAATTGATTTTGATTGATATGTATTAGTTTTTTTGTATCGCATTAGAAGCGAATTATGCATCAATTATAGTTGAAATTAATCATAACATCCGAAGAGTTAATAGTAATATTTCCGGTTAGCTGAATGTACTACAAAATGTAGATTAGGTATCATTGGCAGTTATAATTGACCTATTAATATTATTCACGTCATAGTTCGGACTTAAAAAACTTTTTAGTTCCTAAAATAAACCCTATAATTTCTAAATCTTATTTCGGAATTAGAGTTGGAAATGTATATTCTTTTGTATGTATGACACGTTAGACGTTAAAAGAAAACAATAATTATTTTATTTTACAGGCAATATTACTTATCGTTAATAATCACACATACCAAGAAATCATTGTCTGCGAACGATAAACATTTACCTTTACTCCCATCGCATTTGACACAAGAAAAAAATAAAAACCCTGTTCAGACACGTGCAGCTCCAATGCGCGATCGTTATTGGGAATATACATTTCTTTACGCGTAAATACTAAAACTAAATAGAGTGTATCTTCGGACAAAGAAATCAATCGTAATTAACAAACTATTTATGTGGTAATTTTTTGTTTACAAACCAGACCTCGTTAGAGCCAATTGTTCCCGGATACTTATGACCGATTTGTTCATTACCTAATGTACCAACAAGGTAAAACGAATACGGCAATTAATAAAAATATTTAGAAATCCAAGGACTCTTGATTTATGGCGTTAATTAAATAAATTAATGGATGTATCGCTTCGTAGTTTAGATATAGAGTATAATAGAGCAAATATTATTACTCTTTCAAGTAAAAACAGTTCATTACAATTAGACTACAAGCCCGCATAGGAAAAAAATATGGGTCAAATG
>CAJQZM010036174.1:0-18845 GCA_907164665.1 Colias nastes
AAAAAAAAAAAAAATATATTTGTTGGGTCTATTCACTCGCACATATCCTTGAATATAATAAATTATATTTTTTTTATTAAATTACCCTTTATGTAATGTTTAAATCTGTTTGTATCGTCTGGCCAGCTTTATTGTTTACCTGTCGGTTCTCTCATCAAGCAAGCAAATATATAACTCGTTGGATATAAACGTAATATTTTGTAATATATTGTACGTAATATATTGCATTTCCATTTACAGCTAAAACTGGGCAAAATATATTATTATATACTATTAGTAACGAATATAAATCTATGAATAACATTTACCAATATTTAGTTTCCCAGAGGCTCCCGAACGACCGAGGTAAACGAAAGTATTATGTTTCACCGTAGTTTTGTTCGAAACTAAGGTTTATTGTAAACAACGCCGCACGAAATATCAACAAGAGCACGTAAATATTATTGTTTGGACAATATTCTGTAAGCTGCACTTGTTTTTCTGTAGAATTGGGAAAGTTCTCGAAAGTAGTTATCCAGGTTCTAACAATGTTTGTGTTTCTAAAACATTATGTTTTTGTACATGTTATAATAAGTTAATTTAATTTTTGATATGAAAGCTTAAGGTATCCTTTCCATATATAATATTATGTATTAGGTATAATCACATGCTCTAAGCACATGCTACAATTTTAAAATGTTCTATATAGTAACTACCACAATTCGCTTCACTTACAAGTCCGTCATCAAAATGATATTTCACGTATATTTTTGGTATTGAGTTAGGATCGAGCCTTGTGTTGTGTAACTTGGAACTTTGTCGAACTTCATAATCATTTCATGAACATTGCGTCGCGGTGTGCGTGGCTTCAAATGTCATTAGAATGTATTTTTTATATTAAGTAGCCCACTGCCTTCTTATCCATAATTTTTTGGTACAAAAATATGATAAGGTTACAATATTGTAATATAATATTTTATAATCTTAGAATATAAGTATCAGTTTGGAGTGTTCTATCACCTCCTCCTTTTAAACATTCAATCACACCTCCATTGAACTGAATGCATGTCAACTACAGTCTGCTTCATGTTCGATGTGCCTCAATGGACAATTTCCCTCTGCCCAATTATTACTTTACAAAATATTTATCATAATTGCTTTCATATGAAAAACGTCACGCTTCGCTTAGCTCACTTATTCAGATGAATTTTTTATATCGTTCATTACTGTTTTAAAACTCTATCATGTGTAAGTACTATCAGATAGTAATTAACGAACTCAGTACGCGTGATAACTAGCCGGGTGTGTATCAATGGTTAAAATCAAACGTCCTTTGTCTGCCGGTGTCCCCGACACCCTATCAATTATCGAAAATACCAATTCACACCTGCCAATTATAAAAATTAAATAAATAATATTGGAAGCCAGATATTTCAAGCCAAAGCTTTACTAGGTATTATTTGAAAGCTGGGAAGACCCGGGATTACGTGGTAATGAGTTCAATATGATTTGCTAATATTATATAGCTCGCATTCGAATCGGGTTAGGAAAAACCAGTGTCATTTAGGAAACCACATAGGAACATATAAGAAAATTAGATATATGAAAAGTCACCAAGAAAAAGGAAGACGGCTTGGCTTGTGAAAATCCAGATATTATATCCTATAATGAAATGTATACGTTTGGTTACATAATTGTCGAGTTGCATTTCATTAATCAACACATTGTAATGTGACAAGATCGGTGTAAGTTGCGTGAGTAATGCATAGTTTAGGCTTCGACGCACGCATGTCAATCTCGAGATGAGAAGCATATTATAATATAGATGTGTTGGCATACGAGTCATGAGTTATAGGTGGTTATAACGACCTACCTCAACGCGCTAGTGTTTCCTTTACGAAACTTCGATACTGACAGATTTCAATCTCCTCAGTCATGAAATTGAAATGGCAAGCAAAGACGTGTGCTCGTAGCAAAAGTCATTAATCTAGATAGTGATATTGAGATTCCAAACGATTATTATTTAGTTTCGTAAAAAAATAAAATATGTCTTGATATAAAAATATGTCTAGGTATAGCCATTCATTTCAAATGACTGATTCAAATTATTCACGCGTCTCTGAAGCGTTATTTACGAAAGTAGACAGTAAGATACCTACTTATTGCTTGATAAAGACAATTGAAAGGAATAATAATGAGAAAAAAAGGCGATAGTCATCTACAATTATATCAATTTATATACATCTTTCAATTCGCTCATAATTAATATTTATTGAATCACTATTTGTGAGGTTTCCAATTATAATATTCGATTACAGTTGAATCTCAGTGAAATAAAGGAAACGGTCAAACCCATCAGGGATACCAAACCGTTCGTAACAGAAATCTGTTCGAACAAAATAATGCTATCACAAATGTCATTTAGAGGTCACGACATTTCTGTGATGCGGATTTTAACTTTAAAAGTACAAATAACTGGAATTGGTGATTTATGAAAATACAGATAATTTACTTATTATCTTAATGTCTGTAATAATGTGACTGTTAAACGACACTTAGCTATAAACTTAATTATAATTATTTTATTTTATTATTTTTGAAATAAAACCACAGATATTATTCAAATATCAATGGAAACTATGAAAGCACGCATAGGATGCAAGTTAGATGCATATTCCATATTTTAATCACCAGAAAGCGGCCTTGAGGCTTTGAAAAGTGGTTTATCAATGGAGTTGGTCTGTTATTATAGAAAGGCTTCAGTTTATCTTCTTTCAACGCGCTTTACATCTGAGATTGAAATTTCTTACGCCATTCAGTAAAACATTTATGGATATAACTAAATTACAAATTTTAAGTCCATGTCGTCCTAATAAATTTTTACATTACCTATGCTATTTAAGTCAGTGTTATCCTTAACTTGATGAATATTAGCTGCAAATAACATTAACATAACAATCCCCTGAATATAGCAAACATTGAAAATATTTATTTACTGAAAAAAAAAAAACACTTAAAAATCTGAAACATGTAGTAACAGTGAACAGTAGGTACCTGAGTCATCAACAAAATATTTATTTGTAATAAGAATCCAATAACTTCGTATTTTGTCCAAACAAGGTAATTATGTTAAGAAACTGTCAGTTTAGCAGAATTAAATTGCAATAAGTGTGTATAAAGTTAGGTGTTAATTAATATTATGTAGTTAGGTACTTGACATTAACGAACCGCAGCTGTGAGTACCGTTCGAGGACCGAGGGTCTAGTTTAAAGTCGGTATAACAATGTACACGGCCGATATCGAAGGCTGATAAGTACCTGTTAATAATCCAATTTTTTAATGAGTTGGTTTATTTTAATGCTATAGTTATGATAACATTAAGCACATTATATTTTAGGTTAAAACAAAATCTACACACTGAAGTTAAATACTTTCAATTGCCAGTTATACTTAGCTATTGATATAGTTAAGTATTAAATTAACGTGATAGTCGATTCCGGAATACATATAAAAAGTTGAAAAATCGTGTCCGTATACTAAAGCTATTTCCATTTGAAATGTGTGTCTTTTTTATACTATCGATATTCTTGGTCAGCTCTTTCTCTTCTTGTTTTTGATGTTTACTCCGATCACTTTCTAGTCCTGCTAGATTGTCTTTATGTCTTTTTATTCGATTTGCTTTCAATTTTATTTCTTTTCTTAAACTTCTTTCGGATTGTTTTGCAATTAATTCAGAGGATTTTGTTCCTTGTCGCTAGTATTTAGGTATTCCATGCAAAGATGTTGAAGTCAATGTTTATATTATGTTCATATTACGTTCTTAGCAATTATTTCTATCATGAAACAACGATGAGCATTAAGCTCTAAAGAATCCAATGCAAAAAAAAGTGAAACTGTCTAGATATTGCAGCTTAGGCTTGTTCGCGGAGGAAGAGCTGTCGGATTATTTTGCAATAATGAGGTCGCGTATCCTAAATTCGAAAAATGAAATTCTTATATTGCTCGTTAATTACTTGCATAATCCATGCTTTGTCCTGTACACTGCATCAAAGGTTCTATTGAAAAAATAAAATAATTCAGAGCGTCTTATCGTAAATTTAGGCATTAATTCAATATTACTTAATGTCAAAGTAAACCTATCAGTTTTGATGCTTAAATGCGGTTCTATACAGGGTGGAATTTTGTAATAGCAAAGAAAATACAAATACTACGTGTAATAGGACCTTTTTCAACCATCAATAATCGCAACTCGTAATAATTCACCTCTACGTTACGATATTGCCCTGCGCAGGACGGAATGTACCTACCCTTAATACTGTAAAAAGAAAACTGCATGCAAAGATTTTCGAAAATTTGCATCGCTCACCCGGGCCCCGGACCGACTAAATTTTTTTAAATTTATAAGGATGAAATCTCTCAAACAAATGTAAAAAATATAAATATACTAAAAAGGTGATACGCTTTATAAAAAAATAATAGACATCTCCATCGAATAATTTCATTTCTATTGAATTTGGGCAGCATTTTCGTACTATTTGAGGTTCACTATTCCCATGATAGGAACCATGTGGTTGAAGCTGTGAATTAATTATGATGTTTTCAAATAACTTCTCACTGTCAGTTACTTGCGGTTAGACTTTGTAAAGTTTGAGAAATGGCCCATTCATTGGCATTATTCTTCTTTCTGAACTTTTACATTAGTTAACTAGTACATTAGTGTTTAATTTTTCGAGTTTATTTAACTTATTTGTCATACAATTAACAACCAATTGTTAAATTGAATATTGCATGAATGGAATTCATCTGTTCGACTAAGGTTCAGTAATGTTGTCTTAGCTTGTTAATATATTTTTATATAAATGCCATTAAAATACCAATATGATATTAAATGAAACAAGCATTAAATGACATGTTTGTCTAGCTCAAGAGGGCGGAGTGCGGAACTGCGGAGTGCACATTCTCCTCTCCTATACCTGTGTTTGTGGATTTGCGTGTTTAATTTTCTACCCACTTGGCCTTTCCTATGAACTTTTGGTATTTGTTTTGGTACTTCATTTAAAATCTAGATCGAGAGAGGTTTCTGTAGTATTATTTATCTGGCATTCGATTATTACAATTTCTCGTCTTCTTGGAATATCAAACAGAAAGAGACCTACCTAACCTTCCTCTTCAAATTTTATTCCAAATAAAAAATAGTAATTTCTAACCAATATTAATTGGTAGCTATATCTGATTTTTATGCGGATGTTTAGTTATAGGTAATAATATATTAATTTGGAGATAAACGACGATTTGTTTGTTGATATTCAATCTCAAGTTCTGAACACTATATTTACCCTAGTTGTTCCGTAACTTTGTTTTAAGCGAATAAATCTCTTGTTAAAGTGAGTAAAGCGTTTAATATTAAAATGTAAATTTCGTCCCTGAGGTGATTAAAACTTGCGAATGTATTGAAGGTATGGAACGTGCATTTATAAAATTGTTTTAAGCTCGAACCAAGATCACCTTTAGAAACAGAAATGTAATTTTTTATAGATAGTTTAGATTAGGTTTAAAGTCGCACTTGACCATGATTGTTTAATTATAGATTTTGGAAAGCTCCAATAGCGTTATATAGTAGTTGATATTGATGGTCTAGTGGTGGATGGTGGTTTGCATAGCGTCAATACACACTTTAAAATCGTTTCCCCAGGTCCGTAAATGGTAAAAATATGTAATGAAGATTCCAAAGTGCTTCTAGAAGAAGTCTAATTGAATACATACTACTCAGAGGATTATCGTTTTGATTCTGTTCCAATCGTTGTCACATATCAACGTAAATTCTAGTTTTTATTGTATAACAGCTTCAAAAGTTGCTCAGAATCTCTTTGCTGCGTTGGGTAAAGTAAATATCCATGCACGTTCTGTGCAACACGTTCCATTTATATATTTAGTATCTGCTGACCCAGACAAATGGCAGCCGTTTCTCTTCGATTCAATTTTAACAATCACTTACAATTTGTCAGTTTAGATACAAATGAATATACTTCCCTGACGTTGGGATTAATATAATGAATTATATTGGCATTTAGATACCAATACACAGTGCCAATATCTAATTCTATGCCTACATAAGGAAAATATTTGTTATCGTGGGAATATACCCCTTCAATTGAAGTTTTCATTCTACTGTATATCGTTATTGTAAAGTATTCGTTTGTGGTATTTTTCTGCTGTTCGAACGATCAATTCTGTGTAGCCGTATTCCAAAATTATTTTGATGTTTTCATACTAACGCGTCTTCTGCGTTATTCAAATCAAGATCATTAAATGGTTAAATAATAGCTCTTATGCAGTAAGCATACAATATAATGTAAAAATTTGAAATATACTATTAGTTTTTTTAAGGAAATTCAATTTTTCTAAAGTGTATTCGAAATCTTAAATCAATCGAAATTTGCTCGTAAATTCCTTTGCCGAAAGAGTAAAAAAACACATGGCAAATATGTTCGAAAATAAATAAAGTGTAAATAAAAAACGGCCGGTGTTTTATCGGCGAAACATCGCAGTAATGATGTCAAGAGTAACGACCAAGAAAACATACTTTCGTGGGTGAAATGTCAATACTTACATTTTATGGAGAACTGTTGAATGAGATTCTTCGATGTGATATTGATGTTCCAAATAAATGGCTCAGCTTTTAAAGTATCGTTATATTCTAAGAGATGAGAAAACCGCCGCCTATAGTGGGGGAGTCGGGGTTTATCCGTACATCTACCAGCTTACACTCGTTTACATGGTGTACTTTCGCTTAAAAGCTCTTAAGGTTTTTTTCAGCAGTGACGATGTTGTCATGATTAAATATAAACTATTAAAACCACAATAAGTAGAACACGTTGCTTTTGCGAATTTACATTTGTACATAACAATTCACGGTTCAATAGGTCTTGCTACGTTTCCGCTGACGGAACCTGTCTACGTTTTTGTTGCTTCACCTGCATTCTTGTTGAAGAATCCTACACCATAACCTACAACGTTACAATAATAAACACGTGTGCAACAAAACTTAAATAGTGAACAATAAAATCCGATCCGTGGGGAGCTTAGTGTGTACATCTTTCATACACAGGCGTGTAATCTTTCTCTTCGTCCAAGCCCGTTGCGTCCCGTTGATATATTTTAGCATGATCAGTCGTGACGCCTTGTCTAATATCTAGCCGGTGGTGTGACAGGAACAGACTAATATATCTTTGTTTACATTAAATATTGCACCATTTGTACCCTTCCCGAGAGTGAGATGGAATATATTTAAGACTAGCTGCGCTACTAGCCACGCGACTAGCCACGCGGTTAAGACTAGTTTTAACCGCGTGGCTCTGATCGTTGGTCTTAGCGTAATGATATATAGCCTTTAGCCTTTCTCGATAAAGAGACTATCTAACACCGAAAGAATTTTTCAAATCGGACCAGTAGTTCCTGAGATTAGCGCGTTCAAACAAACAAACAAACTCTTCAGCTTTATAATATTAAGTATAGATTGGTAGAATAGGTAATATGCAATAGATGTAGCCATCGGTAACATATGTAAATTCTTCACGTTATTCATGTATTATATATATATCCCCAAACATTCAATATATGTATAATTGTATAGTTAGCAAAATTCAACTTCATATTCAGTAAAATCGAGTAAAATGCATTAGCCACTTCTATCCGCAAACCTGGCCAACATTCTGTGTTATGGAAATAGAAAGCCATTTCTGATTAAGTATGGTAATGGTTTTATTGTAATCGTTGCACTGGCAGTATAGATTGCCTTGCCAATTTTTAAACTTTCCTCTAAATTCAAAGCTTCTCGGCGATGCACCTGTCAGTTCTGGTCAGAGCAATTTTCAAACCGTATCCTTTTTGCCTTTACTATTTACTATATCGTCTATTTTCTCTTTATGCTCTGTTCTGTCCAAGTAAGCTCCCCTCGTCAATTAATAAATTGCTTTGAAACTTTCCTTCAATTAAAAGATGAAGGAACAAGTTACGCTAGCTTGTTGACTCGTCGTCGCCCTGTAGATGGAGGAGGCTCGCAGGAATGAGGTCACCGCGCCTAATTTACGTCCACTCCGATGGTATTGCATCCCTTCAGACAAATGCCCTTTGAACCAATATGTGCGCGCCATTCTTCCTCGATTGGGGAAATATTTATGTTTCGACGCTTTCATGGGTTGTGGAATGTGGATATCTCGAGATTTATAATATTATATTATAATGAATGCGAAAGTAAGTTTGTCGGTTTGGTTTTCACTCACGTTGCAACGAAGCAATTACATGGTATGATTTGAGTCTGGATATCGGAGGCTAGAAAGACAAATATCCATTTAATATTAAATTTATATTTTTGGTTTTATGGCATTCATAATTAATTTAATTAATTACACACCTATATGGCGAATGGTACTCAATTCAGCTTAATATCAATCACAGGATTGTAAGTCCTTAAAAAGTTTATGATATAAATATCGTCGATTTCCAGGCAATAACCCAATTGAGCCGGAGTACCATACCTGCAGTGACATAAAGTGCAGAGCTCTCGGTAATGAGCCCAAAGTATAGTTTAATGGCATGTGACATATTATAGTTCCATCCATCATCCAACTGTCCCAGCGGTCACACTGATGCGCTCTCGCGGTAATTGGTTAATGCCATTCTAATGTATTAGAAATTAGATGTTTGTCTACATCTCTACATATAGTGAGCAACTCAACATTTAATAAAATAAATGTTTATTTTGCTTTAAATGGGATAAAATCGTTATATGGAATATTTCGTTTCAGAATAACCGATGAATGAAAATTACGGCACCAGAAAGTACTATAACCAGTTACCAGAGGTAAGAGCTGACACCTAACAGAGAGATAATACGATTTCAGTTTCACTTTGCGTGAATTAGTTCTTTTTTAAACGCCATCGAGTTTTAGTTATTTGCTCTCAGATCACTTTACACAATTACCGATTCAATGACGCGCTACTACATCAAAGGGAAACGAAATTACAAAGGAATCCTTCGCCTTAAAACATCCAGCTCGAAATGGTCGTTTTGTGTCAAACACGAAAAACTTTGAATGAATTTTCGCTTCCGTTTCGCGAGTTGCAAATATTCTCATCTGTATTTAATCAGATATGCAGAATTAATGAATTTGCGCTGCATATTTCATTCGTCTTCGTTTTCAGCTTATTCTATTCCGCTTTTAACATTTCGTCTTCTTTATTTTTCATTCAATATTGACCACCTACCTATACAATTATGCAATACATATACGATTGTTGAATATAAAACTGCAATATGGATGGATACTGTACTTAAAAGATAAAGTTTGGTGAACATCACAAAAATCACTGTTATAGGCAGACCTAAAATTGTATATTCTACTTGATGCTCGCTCATCTCCGCCCACGTCGATATTTTTATACATAAAATCTTCAAAAGCCGTTTAGCCGTTCTTAACTTATTCATGAAAGTAAAACGACATAAAATAACCCATATGCTCTTAAGAAAAATAGTCGTTTTCTTTTTATTTCCAAATGATTTCTGGGGGTCAGAAACTAAAAACAATGCTGAATGTACCTATTCAAATTATGAGGCATATTTTCGTTGAGATATAATTAATATGGATCTAATAGCAGAAGATAAAAAGTTACATATTATCAATAATGATATTACATATTTTATAACGCTAAAATTATAAAGAACTTTTAAATACGCGATGAGAAATGCGAATGCCAAAACAATTAACAAATTTAAATATATCATGCACTGTCAATATTTTACCTACTAGCGCATTTAGCCAGCGGTTAATCCAATTAAATAAATCCAATTTGATTGAAAACGCAACAATGAATACTCAAATAATTTACAAATTGCGTTTTGGCCTGTAGACAAATTGTAAAAGAGATAATAACTGATGAATAGCCATTATTATCACTAATATCACGGCTAATATGGACGTAGTACCTGGTTACAAATGTTTTTAATTGAATAATTACTCTTACATTCAACACAAATTAATAAAAACATTTAACATTGCAGCTGACAAGCAACAGGGAGCAGGGTTACATAGGAGTGCCACAGAGGCGGACTACAGACAAAAGCAAAGGGCCAGACCTGGGGATCTGCGCGGCGATCTCGTCGAGGCTGTCCACGGGCTGGCTCAGCGGCCGCTCCAGCAGCCGCGATGGCGCCGTCAGGTTGTCAGAGTTCGTGTTCCTCTTCGCCCTACGCTTCATTCTTTTCTCCTCGGCGCGACGTAGATTGTGGAATCGGAAAAAGAACATCGACATTATACCGCACTAGCACTGGCCGCGCAACCACTCGCACTGCTGTACCACCACGCACAGACGATAGAGGGGAAGCAAGCGAAGAGTCCAGCGAAAGCACCAGTCTGGGCGCCGCTTTACCGTCACATTTTAGTTTCGAATACGCACGCTCGCACGCTTTTAAAGTTTATGTCTTGCACTTATTTAATTTTACAAAGTTTTCATGTCTCTGTTCGCGTTATCTTCATCGTGTATTGTTTAACGATAACCTGTTACCGACGCACCTAACAGTATTGATACCGGTATTTAACGAAACGTGAAGCAAATCTTCTACGTAATTCGCTTGTCATACAGTGAACAGAATTATTCGATTGGGACAACGGCAGTTCAAGTTCAAACGTTGGTGTTTGACGTTCAGGTTGGAAGGACAAACCGGACAGTATCGTCAGTATTGTGGTCACGTTAAATGTACGCTTTTGTCGCTTATCTTGTTTGACAACGAGATCGACAAGATACGCTAACAATTGCGACCTTCGCAGAGAAAATGTTCATCGGCCGTATTGTATTATGGCCCCCATTATATTAGCAATAATATGATATCTGAAGAATGTCAACGCAGATGTTTAACAGGTCAATACCTATAAACTTGCTTACAATTATTTAATGTGGTTGGTAGGCGAAGTTTCAAATATATTTTTAAGCGACGTTGGTCTAAAATTGAATAGTCAAAAATAAAACATAATTCTATTATTGTCAACCTCATTATTTAATTAGGTATTTGCGTAAAAGAAGTTTAACAAAAATTCTTCCATTGATGGTAATCATCCGAATTTATAACCATGGGATTGTAAAGGATAGGATATAATTGGAAAGGATTATAATAATAATATCTAATAGAAGAAAAGATAACATACAAATTTAAATCCTGCGTTCCATCTTATAATGGGATGCCAAAGTATGAAATTGATACTAAAAATATATTAATAATGTCGATCGTCTTAGAAAGTTTGTTGCATAGCCTCAACTTTGGCAAGTCTGGAAGGTACAAATACATTAGTAAAATGATGTACAAGTGAACCAATATTTAATCAATTTGAGCACAGCAACCTAATCTTCGCTGATTAAGGCTTCACATGCCGATTTCGTCCATTATTATTGATTAGGACCTCGGATTACATCAACGTTCCCACGAATGAGCCGTTCCTATTGACTTAGTGAGCTCGAAGCACGTCCAATGAGAAGTTATTTGGATTTATGAGCTTTCACAATGCAATCATACACTTGGATGTGAAAACTGCGTTTCGTCCTTACAGTAATGGTTCCGATTGCCCGACCCACACAAGTACTTATCCGGTTCAACCTGTCCTACATATTTAATTCCATTCATCCATATTGTGCTCTCATTCGCTATTTCTATGGTTCTGGATTTGTTTCCGTTTTATAAGTCAATTAAAATCATTTTCTTTATAATACTATCAATTCTGACGATGTAAGTTTTAGAGTTTTATAACGTGAGCGGTCTGTTATGTCTTCAGATTCTTCATGTTTTTAAGATCAAAATGTTTATAGATACATAATAAAATGATCTTTATTGGTAAAGACGAAAGAAATAATACGAGAATTTTAATTATATCGTTAATATAAAGTGTGATATATATTCCACGACATTCTAACTATAAATACTAAAAACTCAAAATTATTACAAAAGTATATAAAAAAACAATACATTATTTTAACTGCCTACGATGCGATGTTTGAATTATTTTCAAAGAGCCTTTCTCCTAACGAGCACTATTTCATATCATTGTGTAGTGCTTTATAAAACGCGCACCTAATTATTTGTTTGTACTGCATAATATTAAATTTATGTATAATCATTATAATATATTTTACGAATTCACATCGTCACATGTCACTCGAAATGTAGAAAGCACTTAACCTACTTTCTGAATTTAGCTTTACAGGAATGAAATAATACATTAATTTTATATTTGATTTAAAACATTGTTTCATTAATATTCTTCGTATGCTTTGTAATAATAACGCACGCCGTAAAACCTTCATTGCGAAAACTTTTTGAAAATGGAATCCTGGCTGTTTAGAACTATTCCACAAAAAAAAACAAAACCGTACGTTCCAACTTCCAACTCATTTAAATTTTTTCTGGCATATCGTGAACATTGTTGAATATTTCTAATAATTATTATTATTTTAGTAGGTAATTAGTATTAACACCAGTTTAATAAATAAAAGTGAAATGAGTGAGAAACCAGCGGTGGGCCGGAAAAGCGGAGCTGGTTAGGGGCTGTTGTAACGGTAAATTGCAGTTTTCTTAGTCCTCATTGGGCGTGCTTCTGCGTTGTTACTATTGTTGGTCGTGTAGTGCGAAATTTATGTCCCCTGTATTATGTAAGCAGGTCAAGCACCATGGACATAGTTTCAGCAAGGTTTCAGCGCTATTTACTGTCTTCGCGTGAATAATTTCAAGCTACGTTTTTTAGTCTTTGTGATAATCTTGTTGAATACTGCCTTGTTTTTTCACAACTTTTTTAACGTTGTAATTTCGTTCGTTGCATTTTTTAAATCTTTTCGCTTAGGTGTAAAATTTAAAAAAGTCGCTTTGTAGTCGCTGTGAATTTTTAGGAAACCGAAATGCAAATTATGTATTTAAGGGAATCGATCGAATTAAAGTAATGTACTCTCACGTTACACGTGACTATATTATAATATATCTAACTAAATATATTCCAGCTTACAAGCTGTTCAAGCTCTAATTAATGACCGTGAGCTCGAAATTGTTGCTAAGAGCGGTGATATGGCGCTTTGAGAGTCCTCGTCCTCGGCCGACTCACGAGTTAAATCATAGTTTTGTATGACATGTCCATTTTTAATGGACTAATATCTTTATCGTTATTTTGTCCTAGTTATTTTGAATTTTTATAATATAAATATAAAAGAAAGAATTATTTTTTATCAAGTTAATGCTTATGTTTTTTTATTTAATTCGATGTCTCAGCATCGAAGGCTTTTCTATCAGATCGTTCAGTTGTATAAGTTGATAAAATAAATACACAATAATTATTCGTCGTCGCTCTTAGTAGTCGTAATGATGAAAATGTTTTTCGGATAAGCTGTGCAGAAGTTCACACAGACTAACATTTTCAGGCTTTAAAAAGCACATAGATATTTGGTTCACATTTTATATGGTCTAATAATAATAAGCTATCGTTTTCTGAACATGTGAACTAGTATTTTGGTTGGTTACTTAAAAATAACTAGTTCTTTGTTTTTCAAAAACATAATATTTTCAATAACAAAAAGCTGTATTTTTCGTTTAATTCCGTTGTCATATTTTACGGTCAAAGTACCTATAGTCCTTTTCACCTATGATGATTCCTGTGACACTTCATCGTGTTCCGAATTACGCATTTTATGTTTAAAACGCCAAAATAATTTTAGTGCATAATATTTTTATTTTATGGCGGCATTATTACCAAAAATATAAAAATGAAACATCTTAAGCTTATAAATCAAAAACAGTATTGTTTAGTTTAATATAATGAAAAATAAAATAAAATAACACAAAAATATAATACCTACGCAATTCGTGTACATGAAATGGATCGTTGAAAAATCATAGTTGGAAAATCATATAATCGGCGCCCATCTTGTGATCGTTTGTCAATCGAGTCAATCGTCTGTACGAGTGCGTCAGCCTTGTATACAAGTTGCATTTTTATATTGATACTTTAACTTTACGTGGTATTCTGTTATTGTTACTAATTGTTATTGTTGACTTTTTGTTGCTGTTGTTTGCTAAGTTTCCTTAGTTAATTGTTGGCGAAATGCCGAAAAAACTAATTTTGGTACTTTATTCAAATCGATTTCATTTCCATATAAAATATTATCGATTATCGGAAACAATTGATACGATTTCAGTAAAGACATCTCTACACGTGTCAAAAATCGATGTGTCACAGAAATCATCTTAGGTGGAAAGGACTATAGATTCGATGAAATTATTCTTCAATTTCTTTACAAAATTATACTTTCTTTCTCCGTAGGTACTATTTTTTCGGTCTGATTTGTGAAAACGTTTTTTAAATACAAGTGATTCTTTTGTATAACAGATTTGAATTTAAAGAAAAAAAATTGCAGGTTCTTGAAAAATTACCGCTAGCCACTCAATTGCTGTGAGAACTTGAAATATTGCATTTTAAAAAAACTTGAGTAAATAAATCAAGTTTGCGATATTTTAAGGACCGAAGTAGGACTGAACATTTTGAAATATTTAAGTGAAAAAGCTACAGAGTGCGGCGGAGTGTAACAATCAACTGTTGAATTTCCACGGATAGGCCTAATGATTTAGGTCAACGGTGACACTTGGCGTTCAGTTTCGTAATTACAACTTAAATTGTTTGTATATTTCTGGATATTTGTCTGTCTTTTCAAAGTATAATTAAATTTTGGTTTATTTCGTGGTATCTATTAATTGTGGCCTCTATATTTAAAGGTTTTTTTGAAAAATAGTAGACAATAGGTATGGAATAAAGGAAAATATTAATTTATAGACGTACTGAATTTCATATTTTCCAGAATATAATTAACAATATTTCATTAAGTGCTAAAATAGCACGATGTGGGAGCTTCATCGAAGCACTACTTGTGGCGCTTCGCCGGCCTCTCGAGGCCTCTCCGTAAAAATTATCGAAACGTGTTAGGTATTCTGATTATTTTCGATTTTTTTTTAAGATCTCTAAAACTAATAACTAGAAATCTGCTTTCGTTCTAACGAAGCGAACAAATAACCTATACGCCCTCGACTTGGCGAAACTTTGTGAATCATATTTCCAATAAATGGTAAATCTATGTTAAGACGATTCAAAAGTGCTTCTTCTTCTAGAAGTCTAATTGAATAAATAAATGTTTGAGTTTGAATAACATATGAAACTCCAAATATAGGGCACTCCAGATATAATTGCTATTTTTCTTCATTATTAAAACTTTTATAGCTTTCCGTCGTTGGTCGCTGCGAAGAACTTTCACAATAATTACGATGTTTTGAAACAGTCTTATAATTAATTGAAATATATTGTAAATACTTTAGTGCGATTTGCGAAAGGAGATTAGTTTAATCAGCAACATTGTTGACAAAAGGGTTTGTAACTCTTAGGCTTGCGCCTGCAGTCAGCCGTAACGCAATTACCTCGGTGGACGGTGATGTCTTGTCACGCTTGTATCATCTAGCGAAGCTTTTGGGGAATTGTGTCCGTGAATGCGTAATGTGATCGATTCGCCGTTTGTCTCCGAGGTGTTTCTCGTATGCTTGTTTAGATTGGATTTTTATTGTTTGGCTCTCAATTTACTCGTAGGTATGTGTAGTGTATTTTGTTTGTTGTTACTTTGTTCTTGGTTTTGAATTATTTTTTGTGCAGTTACAATATAAGAAAAAACTATTCTATAGCATTTTTTAATAAAAATCTATTTTTTTTCAATATTAAATTATTAAGTTTTTTGTTATTGTAATACCTACCTAGTTGTTTATTTTCTATTATCTCAACGTTTCTTAATATTATCTAAGGTTACGAAGTATTTGCCGCCAAGAATAATTAATGTTCTACATTTTTATGCTGTTATTTTTAAATCGATCGAAATTTATATTTCATGCAATGCGCTAATGATTTGTTTCTCAACATGCCATTGCGTTTCAAATGCTACTTATTGTCCGATAGCAAATGAAGATTTAAAAAGTTATTTCGAGATTTTATTATTATTTTCATGAACGGTAGAACCGATGCCGAAGTAGCGGCAACGATTGCAGTACTACGGAATTTCGCTCTAACTACGAACCCGTTCCATCCGGACGCAAAAAAGCTATCTTCTTCTAATTCCATTACAGCATCGAGCCACCCAGCTAGTTTTAGAAAGTTAGAAACATATGGGAGAGGAGGAAAAATTGAGATGAGCAAAGATACCAATGATTCGGATAGTGTGGTAGTCGTCAGTTAGGGTCGGTCGCGCGGGTCGCGGCACATAGCGCGCGTTCGCGGCAGGTGCGTGGCGCGTGGCGGCCGGCGTGATTTGAGGCTTGGCCGTTGGCGCGAGATGTGCGCTCCGCCCTCCCCGCGCCCCGCACCGCCCGCACCCCGCCCCGCGCCCCTTTGCTTATTGTCAATGAACTTTACCCATAAGCAGTTCCCATGAACCTAGCCACCAACTTTTTGGGCAAGTTTGGCAACCTTTAAAAATTTCTTGAAAACTTTATTTTTGAATAATTGACTAAGTTTTACTTTTGATTGGATGTTTTCTATTGTATTGATAGTGTAGTGACGCATCATTGAAAGTATTTACATAAAATTATTGTATCGTATGTGTATTCTAAATTTTATTTTCTGATTGAATTGGATCTCAATAAGGTACTAAAAAATACTTAGCAGCTAATTCTGTCATCCTTTCTACGAATTTGAAATGTGACCACGCTTGGCGTTGTGTTGATGATTCAGAACATTTTCGTAATCTTCAGACTTTGATGTCGCTTTCCTACTCATGAACAGGAATATCATCTACAATCTCATCTTCCTAGATACAACCTGCGACATTTTGTATCTTTGTCTCTTTCTTTATTCATAGTGTCCAAAAAAAAGGAAAGTAAAGACAAGAATACATAAGTTATGTAGTATACCTATTATGTTTTATCATAATATACTTTTTCTTTTGATTTTCGGGAATTAATAAATGGAGTATGGTGCAAGCTGGTGCAAGTTATAAATTTCCTAATAGTTAGGGAGGCGAGGTAGCTAAATGGCGTAATTCAACGGCGCCGTTGAGACTTATCAAAATCGAAAGATAAAATAATTTCGAAAAGTAAAGCTTGTATGGTAAAAACCATTTTAGCGGTGGGTTTGGCGTGTACGGTTTTTTAAAAATGCTGCTGAGTGCTTGCAACATCCGTAACAATTATTTCTATTCAGTAATTTTGTTGAGAGAATATTATAGAAGTACAATTTACCTGAATCAAGCGTCTCGTCATTGCTGTCCTCAGTGTCATTCTCGTTGCCCAGAATATCCGGCGATACCACAATAATTATTTTCATACGCATCGGGCAATTGCTTCCCGATAAACCACGTGAACTCTTATTATTATTTTCATTCCACCCATGATCGGTTGGTGCAAGGTCAGTGATGTCGGATTTGTGCGCATTCCTCCACAAATTGGCGATGTACCGAGTTCTAAGGCAATGTTAGTACAGCTCTGACTGGCATGGGGGTAAATTGCAAGCGTCGTAGTTGCGTACATCCAACGAGAACGGCTTCGATGTGTCGTGCACCTTGTACGTTTTATTAAAAATGTCGAATCGAGCTTCGTTGACATCAGCGAGTTTCTTCAGTCCGTACATATTATGACATATAAAAGATTGAAGCGTGGGGAAAATTGTTTGGATATCACAACGATCGGACCCTACATCAGCGAGCGCTTTTTGAAAGATTTCAGATTTTCTCAAAATATCAAAAGGTATCTTTTTGCCTCGTTTGTACAATGCTGGATTAAAATCGCATCCTGTTAAAGCGTGGAAAGCAGGCAGTGCGCGTGAAAGCATTGAGCCTAACTGCACTGACAGAGCCGAAACATCGATGTAGCGACGTGCTTTACCGACTCCGAGATCCATCCACACTCTAACCGATTCGTTCAAGTGCTCCACATTGGCCAACATAATGACCAGAATATCTGTCTGATGTTCGAATGATTGTTGTAGAACCTTTTGGTAATTGACAGGCAAGGAAAACTGTCTTCGTGTCGGCTTCTTCGTTACTTGAGCATGAGAACTTATCATCGATTGTTCTCTGCACTATTTCATCGACGACTTTGAAGACGTAGCACAAGTCGTGGTTCAAATAGATCGTTTTGTTGCGAATAATAACGGCCATCTCTTGACTACTCCAATGATCAATGAAAAACTTGACGAGAGCTTCTTTGAACTTGATATTTTTCAAGTCCTTCGCAAAGTCTACTAATCGGATTTGCTGAGGACCGCTGATGTGGTAGTCTTTATCGTCATTCACACTGTTGCGGAGAGTATGCTTATAGTCTTTAATGGAAGGTGTAAAGCACCGATCAAAAACTATGGCAATTTTATTTCCTGGATTTTTTACTAAAACTGCCAAGAGTTTTTTTGATGCTTCAAGTCAAAAAGTTTTAACTTTGGACAAAAATGTAAAGAGACCTTTTTTGTTTATTTAAACTTTTTTTTTGTAAAATGTATCGTTCGCGACTTATATGCTGCAACGCGTGTTCGGAAGACGAAATGGCTCATCCAGACTTCCGGTCATGCGGAAACCGGCAGATTTTGTATTTTTAGTAAGTTTTAGATTATATTCTTCAAAATAAAGAAATCGCGCTCGAGAATGCCGGATTAACGTTTTTTTTTACAAGTTCGTGACCCTATAACTCGGCGGCGTCAAGGACTTGTCAGATTAGTTAAATTTAGTCTTAAAACACTGGTTGATTTTAGTGTTCCAATATCTTAATCTGAGGCGCTCGAGTATTTCATACTATCGATTTTTTTTTACTAATCTGATCG
>CAJQZM010036174.1:18855-30814 GCA_907164665.1 Colias nastes
GTTGTTCTATTAGGTCTAGGGTATCTCTCATATCTTAAACTGCCACGATCGAGTATTACCGAAAATTCCCCTATTCGCCTCCCTAACTATAAGCTGGCTCTTTTTTCTTTTAATTGATTGTAGTTATTTCTTCAGAAAAAGCAATCAGTTTTTACTCTTTTGTCTGATGGTTTTCATTTTTGTCTGATGGTTTAAAAGAAAGTCGTGTTTGTTCCAACACTTATAACTCGAGATCTGCTGGACCACTTTTATAGTTTTGAATTTGTTGGATTTGTTTCCGCCCAGAATAGCAGAATAGATGTTAAAAACAACAAAAACTAGACGTAAATTTCGCTCCGCAGAATCCACTTACGTGTTGTTTTTTTTATAATTCCAATATTATAATATTGGTTCATAAAATAATTAATGTTTTGAAACAACGTTGAAATCTTCTTGTACAGTCGGCCAAGAAAGTGGTGTACCACCCTAAGTTTGAATATCGCTTGCAGATTCATAGGTGATAAAGATTAGTTTCGCTTGCAGATCGATCTGACAACTTCTATTGCTGTCTTTATCTGATTATTGATAACGACTATTACTGTTTGTAACGTGACAGCTGTTCTTAGTTTGAACTTGATGGAACCAATGACGTCGTAAAATCAACGGCGGGGGGCTGTAGATTTTGATGACAAAATTGTATCTACAAATTCAGAATTGTAATCAACAAGTTACATAAAATTGTAAAGGCACAAGGCGAATCCACAAACCTACAATTTCTGTAAACTTGTAATTACAATATCAATAAAAAACAAGCTAAAAATAGATTTATCCTTTTATTAAATTTCTACAATCAATTTTAAAATACTTATAACAAACAAAAACATAGCATATATAGTAATATTTAGAAGATATTGAAAATTTTTAAAAATTAGAAACGGGTGTAACCGCCGTTGGCCTCTATAATCTCTAAAAGACGAGACCTCATTGAACCAACAAGCCGTGAGCAAATATCGGTTCCCCGCATTTCCTCCCAAATATAATTACAGTGACTAATAAGAGCTTGTTTGGTTCTTTCATTTTGATGCGACCATCGTTGGACCATAAGGCCCCAAAGATTTTCTATCGGGTTGAGGTCCGGCGATCTTGAGGGCCACTGAATTACCCTTACGTCAGTGTGTGAACGAAACCAGGCTCTTACGATCCTCGCATTATGAATTGAACAATTATCTTGAACAAAATCAAATTGTGGCACTTCGTTCTCCGGGTAAACATTACGGACTGTCGGTAGCATTGCATTCTGAAGCACGTCGATATAATTTACAGCCGTCGCTCGAGGAGGTAGAGAACACAATTCTCCTACACCATCCGCACTCATCCAGCCCCAAATATTTACGGAAATTCGACCTGATTCTCTATTTGGGATTACATGATCATCTTTATACCGTGTTGAATTATATCGCCAAAGGTGAAGACGTCCATGCTGACTGGATTTAAACGTTTTTTCATCACAAAACACTGTATTAGACCAATCAAACTCTAAGTGCTCTCTGGCGAAGTTCAGACGAGCAAGTCTGTAAGCATCCGTCAAATATATTTTCTTGGCGTAATGCCTGTGGTGCAACCCCATGTAATGTAGATGATTCCTTATTGTTTGGGCACTCACATCGAACATCTCCGCAAAATGTTTTGTGGGCTTAAAACCATTGATTTCATATTCCCGTCTCATGAATTCTCTATCGTTATTGGAGAGTGCAGGCCGGCAACCACTTCTTCTGTGATCCAACAAACTTCCCTCCTCTCCTTCACGACGAATCCAAAAGCGGACAGAATGCCTCGATATATTCAAATTCCGGGATATCGCACTGATACTGCTTCCCTCATTAAATTGGGCAATTATTTGTGCTCTTTCGGCAATGGTCAAGTTGGCAGGCATTGAGATGATTTTATATGCAGTTGATTGAAAAATAACACGGAAAATATATCGATTTTTTGCATATATTTGACAAAATGTCAATTGTCAGTTTTCTTTTTCAAATGGAATTCGGTTGTCTATTTAAATAGTTTTTATTACTTTTGTTTGGAAACATTTCAATTGCTTTGTAGAAACTAATAGACCGGGAGATACTGACACAAAATTTCGAGTCATTTGTAACAGGATGGCGGTTCTACAGGGGTCTTAGTACGCAATGACAAAAAGAAAAACGATGGTGTGAACGCTGGTACCGGCGGCTTAGTCGCGTGGGCGTTAGTCGAACTCGTCGGAAAAATAGCGAAGTCAAACGATTTGTAACACAAAAATTTTAGAATTTACCGATAGCCCATAAAAAAGAAGTAGGCGGTAGTGTCATGCCATACTTTTCCGGTGTGACTTACAGCCCGCCATACCGACGCGAATGTGTTGATTTAAAAAAAACAATTCAACCATTTGTACCAGGCTAACTTTTGCACAGGTAACCATCGTCGTGCAGCCATTTACGAAAATCGCCATGCCATACTTTTCGGACGATTCCAAATGGTCGCCATACCGCCGAAAATCTGCAAATTTTTTTTTTCGCCGAACCATTTGTAACACCCTAAATTTTTTTTTTCAACAACTCCTGAATGATTATAAATAGAAGTGTGATAATGCCATACCTGTGGGAGGTGGCGAATGTGTATAAGATTTTTTTTTATAATATGATTTTATTCGTATTTTGAACGATTTGTAACAGTATGGCATTAATCTTTCCTATAAGTTTGAGGTTCAACAAATATAAATACAAAATTTCAAAGATCTAGGTGGTAGAAATCTTCACTTCTATAAATTAATAATAAATTTATTTATGAAGTATGGCAGTACTTTTTCCCCCTACTAGAAGTATGGCAAATATAATAATGGTCACATTTTATCAAATACTCTCCAAAAATCCAAATGCAATACTGGTACAAAAAGTTTGGCGAAAAAAAAAATTTTTGCAGATTTTCGGCGGTATGGCGACCATTTGGAATCGTCCGAAAAGTATGGTATGGTGATTTTCGTAAATGGCTACACGACGATGGTTACCTGTGCAAAAGTTAGCCTGGTACAAATGGTTGAATTGTTTTTTTTTAAATCAACACATTTGCGTCGGTATGGCGGGCTGTAAGTCACACCGGAAAAGTATGGCATGACACTACCGCCTACTTCTTTTTTATGGGCTATCGGTAAATTCTAAATTTTTTGTGTTACAAATCGTTTGACTTTCGCTATTTTTACGACGAGTTCGACTAACGCCCACGCGACTAAGCCGCCGGTACTAGTGTTCACACCATCGTTTTTCTTTTTGTCATTGCGTACTAAGACCCCTGTAGAACCGCCATCCTGTTACAAATGACTCGAAATTTTGTGTCAGTATCTCCCGGTCTATAATGTCCTTTTCATTTATACTAAAGGTTAAAATGTCATGTACTTATATGTGACATATGACGTATGAATACTAAATACATAGGTTTACGTCATGATAATGTTGTCTCTTTCAGTAATATCTTTTTATAACGAACCTTGTTGTAATTTTCGATGACCGGGAAACTAAATCAAAACTGGTACACCACTTTCTTGGCTGACCGTACTAAACAATTCAGAACAATTCTTTTCAATTCTCATTTTGTAGCCGCTTTCGTAGTCTGTCTGTTTGTAGTCACTCTCGAGCGTAATTATATTAATTCAAAGCTTTTGCTTTAGTTTGTAGCGAAAGTATATCAATGGTACAAAGAAAAAAGTTACTGCGCGTTTTGCTTTGATTTGTTTTGGATTCATACAGATGTGAATCAGCTCTTCAAGTGTCATGTCGGGGCGAATGAAGTACCTCATTTCAAAATCAAATTTTTTACATGTCTGGTCTGATATTTCGCTACACGATTCGTTGTAACTACATAATATATATATATATATATATATATGATAAACAAAATGGAGTATCGTTAGGGCATTATAGAAGTCGGATGAGGCTTCGATGTAAATAGCAGTACAAATACAAAATAAATACTACCCGTTTAAAAATCCAACTTCAGAAGTATCGTCGCGTGATTAAAACTATAATCGTGGGGTAACATTTTTGACCGCTTTAATGCTCGATGGCTGACTGCGAGGTGAGCTCTCGGCGGGCACACGCAACTCCGGCCACGTCACACACAGCGCCAGGTTACTGATGGCTGCAAACTTTAGCGTTTGACTTTGTTACGTGTAAATTGACATGGCAAAGCGAACCGGAGTCAAAGGGAACTGAAGTTTAAATGCAAATGACACATCGTTTAGTGGCAACGGTGTACGCGCGACAAACACTTTTTAGGCTTGCGGATGACACGGTAATAAGAGCCTTTGTGAACCGCCCGTATGTAAACTTGCACGAATAAAAGGTGTTTATGGCTTATAAATTGCTCCTTCATTTGTCACTATTGAATTGATTTCTTCTTTTCTGTGACTTACTGAATGCTGCTTGATCATATTTTATAGTCAAAATACTTCCGCATTGCAACCACTGTTCGCTTTTTAAAGAATAATTAATAGAAATTAGGACCTGCCCGAAGAATTTTGTTTTAGGCTGGGATATTATATACGTCAGATTTTATCATCCGATAATCTGTTCCGATTGTCTGATTAGAATTTATGGTTCGTAGTGTCTTTATACTAATAAAGACACTATCTACGAGTTATACATTTGTTCACCTAATACACATCCGACTATCGGATCGGACCTCCGAGACGGTAACAGCGGCTTGCCGCTATGGCAATTAAATCGTAAACGCCTTGACGTTTACGATTTTATTGCCGTTCTGATTATTTGAAAAAATGTATACTTTTGTGTAGAGATCAAATAGTCGTCAGATTGTTCCTTCCGACTTGTTTGTTGACTCTCTAGCTATTGTTATTTTTATTTTATTAAGATTATTTATACGGTTTGCGCTTTCTGCTGTATTGTTACCAAACAGCTAACCAAGCAGCTAACCGCAAGCAGCTAACCGCAAGCAGCTAACCAAACAGCTAACCGCGACACCTCACGGTGTCGCGGTTAGCTGTTTGGTAATCTCATCGCCGAAGTCGATCATGGGATTTGGCTGTGTCAAGTCGTTGAGAGGTGGGCCCTTTAAACTGTTTCTTATTTGATATTTTATTCTTTCCACGTGCATTGTTTATTCTATTCATAAAACTATAATTATTACCCATTCATATTATATAACTCGAGCTTATAAAAGCTCTAGTAGTTCTGAACTTTGTGATTGATATCAAAGTTGTCAAGGTTTCCATAAAATATTCTATTAAGTCTACATTCGTAGACAAGAAACAAGCTTACACATTCTATTTTTTCACCAGGTTTCGAAATGATTAGATTTTTTGCTTTTTCCATTCTACGAGACAGCGAAAGATGAGCTTGAACTGATACTATTAAATTTTATAGTTTTAGTTTAAAATTATTTTCCAGGCTAAAATTGTATGTTTGCCAATTGCCATGGTAAGACAATAGCTTCGTTGCGTCAAAGCATTCCCTTTGTGCTTCTTCTTACAAAAGAGCTTACTATTAAGTAATAGGCTGAGTCTATTAATACGGGTACTGTACGAAACAATTTATAATTATTAATACGGGTACTTAACAATTTATTATTATTCGTACAGAAATCGTACGAATAATTTTATTTTATCAATTAGAGTGCAAATAATTAAAAAAAAATTTTTCGTTTCCAAAAAATGGTAAATGTTTGCCGATTTTAATACCGTAAAATATTAATTTATTTTTTATTATTAAATATAATAAACGCTCTTTAATAAATTAAATTTATAGGTATTAAATGGCCGCGTTCAAGTTTACTAGGTTCTTGGCAGATCTTAGCATATCTTGTAGCAACAACTTAAAGTAACTATATTGTTTTTTTTAATGTATAATAAAACAATGCAAGGTATATTTATTGTGTGTCTAACTATTAAATTTTTGATAGATAAAGGCAGCCCTGCTCAGAACTTAGTAAACCTGAACGCAGCCAATATAATAATAATAATATAATAATAATTAAGCCTTTTATTTCCCATCATATTATTTACAGTAATTATAATTACATATTTAACACTTATAAACTATACATTATGTTGTAAAGTAACTAATTTGAGAGGATTATTCATTTTTATAATATTTTTATATCTATATTCTTTCTTTTATCGGTTGTAATTTCTCGATTGAATATTCTGAGTGTGAAAGGCACAAATAATAAGGTTTGCTGATGGCAGAGCTTCTCTAATGGCATCTCTTTCATTGATGTCTTTATCCGTCATTACACATTTTATTTGGTGCCATTTAGGGTGAGCTGTTTTGAAGGAATTCATCATCCAGTTAATCGATTCCCTATCTTCAGAGACCAAAATGCAAACGCCAGAGACTTCAGAACAACCGTTTGGATCCTCAACCACCATTAAATAGACTGGAGCGCGAATATTTAAAAGTTTGAAGGTAGCATCGATTCCCATAAACTCAGGATTATGACTGTGCTGACTGTGGCTGACTTCATGGATTCTCTTGCAAAAAACAGCCCAGCAAACGTATTTTCTTTTTTATACAATAACCATTGTGCTTTAAATTTATTTTCTAGCTTCTGAAGGGTGGGAATTATCAATTTTTTTTTTTTTTTTTAATTTGCAGTTATCAAGGTCTTTTAGCAGTATTATTTTATCAGTTTGACTTTACATCTTATTTTTAACCTTCACTCGGTTAGCTTCGAGATCTAATAACTTTTCTTTTTGCTCCTTAATCTTCTGCTCCGTGGATAGTGTCGAAAAAGATTTTCACTTCTATCGTGATTGTGATTCATGTTAATTGATTTGATGACAAGATAGTGGCCAGTATTATCCACTCCGACGCTGAAAGCTGCTGGACAGTTTTTCTGACACGAGAACGCTTTTCTTGCTCCTTTCGACGTAGATATAAAATTTTTCCCTCCATGAATACAATAGTATTTGATGCTGTAATATATCAGGGACGCTTCAACATGTCTTTTGTTTCCTTTTGTGCGACATCGTTCAATTGTCATAGCATCTCGATGATAAAAAAACGCGTATTCTTTTTCTTCAAAATCTGTTACTTTCTTCTCTAACTTTTCAAAAGAATCAAATTTGTCACCTTCCTTCAATAAATTTTCATCCATGACTTTGTCATTCTCATCAGCAGCTTCATCTGAATTAACAACTTCATTCTCGTCTTCTCCGTTTTCGTCTTTCTCTTCGCCTTCATCGTTTTCATATTCTTCTTCGGAATCTGAAGAATAGGAATCTGAAGAATATGTCATCAGTATTGAAATTAAAAAACATTTCTATGTTAAGAAATAAATATAATATATTTTTTTATTAATTTAATAATTACCCATTTTGTAAGATAAGGATATTTTATACAGGCTAAATAAATTCAAATTGAGTATTTAAATTATAATTACCTCCTTTTGTTCATCAATCACAATACACATTACACCAATCAAATCATAATTCCATAGGGTGCGTTCCACTAAGAACACACAACAATCATACTCACGTTTATTTAGAATAAATTTATTATTATAAAATTTATTATATAAAAAAATTCTTAGTAATAAATTTAAAAATAAAAAAAATAATAATATCCGTATGAATATACTCATTCTTAAAAAACAGGCTAATCATCCAGAATAACAATGACAGGCTAATCATCCAGTTCATTCTTAATTAAAAAAAAAATTGAATAAATGTACGAATAAATACTTATAATTTATTCGTACAGTATCCGTACAAATAGTCACATCGTAAGTAATAATAAGCTATTCCAATAAACAGTTATTATTTACAACCTACCATTTTAGCTAGATGTGTATGCGTTATACTATGATACATTTTAAAATAGATAGCTAGCCAGTAACATAAATTGTATTTTGTATGTTTACTGTTAATTTTCCAGCGCACTCACATGGTCTTTGTTACTCCCAGTCACTTGCCGTGGTTATATTTTTTTAAACTTATTTTTTTTCGGGACGACTTCATGGAAAATCAAATCAGATCAAGAATTTTATAGATAGATAGATAGATAGATAGATAGAAACATTTATTTACTTTTGAGCATTTGTATTATTTGAGAGGAATCTTTTTTGGCTGTCTTCATATAACCGGGTTATAAATGAGTAAGTTTAGGCATGGTCACAATAGAATTCGAACAATATTATTAATAATTAACAACTTAAAAATTTGGCTTGATGCTAAAGAAAGTATAATATTGTCATGAGCGTCTTAAGGTACCTACCTATCTATAAATTAAGCCAGGTTTACTATTTCTGTATTCATGGCAGTGAAATGAAGCAAATCATAATCTCAGAAGTAAGGTATAAAGTTGTAGTTGGAATGCATTAAGGTTTGTGGACGCGCTCCAGCCATTGGGCCCAGTGCGCAGGTCCGAACTCGCGCTGCTCAGATGCGGTGCTGAGAGCGCTCTCACCGGCCGCTACAGGCCTCGGTGGCTGGAGGTAGGCCCTTGATATCGTATGAAACCCGATCCTATCTATGCAATGGTAAAACCTATCTAGAATCACTCGATAGTCTAGTCTTCTAGCACGAGCGAAGCTATTCTTAGCATGTTTGTTTCTTTTCGACATCCTATATGCTATACCTCTTGTCGTATAAAGCTTTATGTATTGAATTAGCTGAAAATAGATACACAAATGGGACTCACCGTTCCTCGAAGCGTATGCTGGAACGGCTGATGTCACTCCAGGCGCTCATGGAGCGTCCTCTACCTCGGTGCAGGACGCTGCCGAAGGCGCCGGTTGCGCGGCGCTCGAGCTCCACATCGGGAGGGAAATTCACTTTGGCGGAGCCGCGGGAGGACGGGCCTTCGGCAGACTCCCCGCCGCCCGAGAGCTCCATGTCGAACGGCGTATACTCGGGAACGTCTTCGGGCTCCTGGTCGCTCCCATCGCTGGCGGCAGAGAGCGCCTCATAGCCGTAGCCGAGGCGGTCGGCCGCGGCGCCGACGTTTCCGCCGACGGCGCCCTCTCCGCCTGCGCCCCGCTGGCCGTTCTCTATGCGACTCAATGACGCGGCCTTGATGGACTGGCGCGCTCGCAGAGGGGATCCCTTCGCGGGAAGGTGGTTGGAGTAGCGGAGTTTGCTGTGGCGGAACGTGGTGCTGCCCGGTACTATCCGTCGAGTCAAAGTGCCGCGAGAATCGACCACTACGCGCAACACGCTCTCAGATAGCGCACCACATACGGTTACTATTAGAATTCGATTGTTTCCACGACTATTAACGGCTTCCCGTTCTTACGTACGACGTTCACTCGATCAGTATGAGGTGGAAGCGTGTGAATGAACGGTATGAATGCGAGCAATGATGAAATTTGATAGTGTATGGAGTTAGCTGATGGATCTAAACAAAAGCGTATAGATACTACGTTTCATACATGAGGTGGAGATGGAGGCGAGGTGAAGTGAGTGAGCGAGTCCGGCGTGAAGTGCGCGCGGGTGGCAGCGGGGCGGGGTGCGGCGGGCGCTGCGATCGATGCGCCCGTTTAACGGCTCGCTCCCCGTTACATTAGTTCCACTCCTTTCCGTCCGAGTCGTTGAGCGCTTTTGTATACATTTTGAAAGTAACTTATGAAAAGCGCAACATTTTATTAATGTATATTTTAATAAATGCTGTTTGTATTGGTGATGTCGCTTATCATTACCTACTTCTATACATTTTTTAAACTGAAAAAAAATTTTAGGGCATTCCATTGTAAGCAAAAGTATTATAGGTATAAAGAATTAAAAAAAACTGTAATTTTTTTAATAGAAAACTACGCTTTCTTTAAGAAATATATATGTACCTTTTTTTCGGAAGAGTTGTATTAAAATTATAAAACCGTTTACATTACAAAAGATTTTTGCTTTACTTTTACTCCGTATATTTACTAAAGAAAGGACGTTATAAGAACCACGATGATCCATTTTTCACTGCAGTAACGACATCTATGCGTGGTTTCCCAAAAACATTATTCAGACTTATGTTACCTCTATCTCTATGCTATGGGAGAGCAAATAAAGTTGTAGGTGTATAATTGAAGCTATAGATTGTAGATGGCGCTATTAGAAACTTTTGTGATCGTTGTTTAGTAATGTTTGTTATATAAATACGTCATATTTAGTCTTATTACCCTCAAAACTTTCACTTTTTTCTGTTTTTCAAAAATATAAGATGTTAGTGAAACTTCTTTATATTTTTATTTATATAATCTACAGCTTAAATAACTGGTCAACTATCATGGGTTGCAAAATTTGATTTCCTTTTTTTATAGAGGTATGTTTAACTAATTTCGAAATACCCGTGGTCTATATTATATTTTTGGACTATTAAAAAGCATCGTGCTCTGGTCAAATTGTCTTCCTCAGACAACTTTTCCATTCCAATATTTTTTACATCCACTTTTGCCATGGGCAAACCAACGTACTAGTTTCTTGAAACCTCTGAAGATTTCAATTTTTCGTTTTATTAGATAAGGTATTCTCGACTGATAGGAACTTACATTGATTTTTCTACTTTTATCAAGTACCTACCTATGTGAATGTACCAGAAAAGGGCATTATGTAAATGGAGCTTATTGCAGAGCAATAGCTATGCATGGTGCTGAATCGACTAGAGACATGAACGGCAGCTGTTCACCAGCGGCATCCATCACGTGCAGTGGTACGAAAATGAGCCGTGGTTTACCGAATAACTTGCTTGGATGGGCTATTATGTCGACCGTACAGTGGACTTAGGGCACTGCAAGTTTGGCAAACTGAACAGGTGAGTTAAAATAAAGCAGGGTTATAATCGTATCCTGTTAATGCGTGGAATTTGTTGCATTCAAACTTGGTCAAATTGTCTTGAGCTTTACTTCTATCTTGTTCATTGTCGTCAGGTGATTGGAGATAACCCCCTTTTTTAGGATCTGTTTGAAAACCTTTCGAAACCCTGAGATGAAATTAAAGATGTTTTGTTGATCATCTAAATTTTCAATTAGGTCGCTGTTGCCGAAGTTCTTGAAAGCTTCCTTGTACTCTAGATATTTTTTTATACGTATCTATGTTTTTACTTTCCTTTTCCAAAGAATGCAAAATTAAACATCACATCCTGTGATGGCATGATATCCATGTAAGCACTGGCAATTTAGACGGATAGATAAAAACCGTCTATTGCTGAAGTGACTCTCTTGCGACCCTGCACGTCTTGTGAACTCTCCAATCTGATGATAAACATTTAAAAGTGGTGATAGACGTGGGAGTACGTGAACTTGTGGCTCTACGACCTTTTTCGCTCGTGTATCACCCCAAGTACGCGTACTTAAAACAGTCGAGTAAGTTCGTTGACGATCCAACATGTTTGAAATTTTGCTCGTAGCCCGCCTTCACTCGCACGTCTGTCACCGCCGGGAGCCGCGAGCCACAGCCTGTCTAGCTATAATAGGTGTTACTAAGTGCAAAAGTTCATCATATAACGGCTCAAGCATCCTTTAATAATTACGCAAGTCTTCCTTCTCTTCCTTAGAGTATATATTATAGTACAGGTAAATTAGCTTGGAGAAATTTTTGCGTTTGTAGTAGTGTATGGTCAGCAAATAAAAAAAAACAAAATTTTATTTTTAGTTTTTATTTTATATATATGTATAAGGGATTTTAAATTAAACTATATGTGTTTCTCCTCTGAAAAAGATGAAACTTTGTTTAATATTTGCACATTTAACATACGTATAAGTTTTACATTAACAATGTTACTTAAATGAAAAATTTACTAACCTGAAAAAGAAACGACATTTAAAGTTTAATTTACTAACTTTAGTACACAATTTAAACAGTTCCAAGATTCTCTTTTTAATTTTAATTACTTAACACATCACAATTTTATTTTGCGTCGATCGCCATTATTAGTTCTCTCGCGACCTCTGTCGTAGCCCGTAGGTATGTCTCACTAATGTTAAACTTATATTATCATAATAATAA